>JAYKAV010003019.1:335473-502603 GCA_035582835.1 Phoebastria nigripes
TTTTTTTTCCTTTTTTTTTTTTGTCGCTATTAGAATAAAACGCGCCTGTGCCGGTGGAAGCCCGGCCCCGGCCGGACCGGGAGCTGCGCTGGGCATCCCAGGCCGGCCGAGGTGTCTCTGCGGGTCCCACGGGCTCCCAGATTCCTCCCCTTTCGCACAAAACGAGTTGAAGTCCTCCTTTAGAAGAGGACTCTCCTGTTGCTGCCTTGCGGCTCCCGCCGTCTGCTACGCGCTCGTTTGCTGTTAGTCAAACGTTTGATTCAAAACCCCTTCGGAAGATGCATAACGGGTACTCTCTGTGCAGGAAGGCTCACCAGCAGCCTACTCCATAGCCTTACACCCCCTCCCTGGCACCCTGCGCTCATTGCCCTGTTCCTCATGGAACCGCACTTGCTGCCCACGCAGAGGTGCCCCGACCGCCCTCCGCGCCGAGAGTTTGGCATGTCCCAGGAGGAGCTCTGGCCCCCCACGAGCCTGGAAACACCCGGGGCCTGACCCGAGATCTCCCCAGGACCCCAGGAAGCGTTGAGTGGGTGCCGTGTCCCCAGGGCCAAGGAGCGAGGCTGCTCCTCTGGGCGCCTTTGATGAGGACCCGGTGCCCGGAGGCCGCTCGCCCCCTCGCAGTAGCGCTCCCTCCAAAGCTGCGCCGGCTCCTGCGACGGGGACTGCCCGCGCTCTGCTAGGGATCGGGTTTAAAGCGCGGGGTGGCTGTACAAGCACGGGTCTTACGGGCGGGGAACGGCCGGTGCGGGCGCAAGCGGCGCCAAGCGGGAGCCGTGCTGCCCCCGCGGGCGGGACCGCCGTGGCGGGGCTGTGGCGGGGCCGTGGCGGGCAGCGGCAGCCGCGGGGCGGTGCAGCGGGGAGCTGCGGGGCGCTGCGGGGCCCGGGACGGGCCCGCCGCGCTCTCGCCTCTTGGCCTCAGCGGCGGTGGAGGGCTGAGCTCGGCTGGAGGTGGGGGATTCTGTGCCCCAAGCCCGCCCTGCCGCCGCGGCGATTCCCCCGGCCTCTGTCTTGCCTTGCCGATCGCCTCCTTGGCCGGGGGAAGCGATAGCCGAGGGGGGCAAGCGCTTGGCCCCGGGCACCCCCCTGCCCCGACGGCGGGGGAGCTGGCAGGGGCAGAGCCGCTCTCTCTCCCCGGCCCAGAGCGCGGCCCGCAGCGCGGGGCGCGCACCCGGTCGTGGCTTTTCCTGGTTCGGCTTCAACAGCCCCTTTTCTGCCACAAAGATGCAGGGGGGTGAATTAAACGAGACCCCCTCCTGCCCCCTTGCTAAGGGCTCCTTGCACTCCGCGCCCGCTTAGGAAAAGCGGAGGCCGCGGTGGGGGCGGCGGCTGGGGCAGTGCCCCCCCGCGCAGCCCCGCGCAGCCCCGGTACGGAGCGGCCGGAGAGCCGCTGGCTGCCTCGTACGACGAGGTACAGCGAGAGGTGATGCTCGCCTCTCCCGGCCGGGCACACACCTCCAGGAGCGCGCTGAGGTTTTAAACACGTACATTAAAACGTACAGGCGGACCTCACTTCCATGCCAGCGGGGTTTTGCCGCGGCTGCTGGCGGCGGCGGTGCCTGACTCTGAAGCTGTCACACAGATACTCACTGGCCTTCTCAAGCTTGGCGTTGGTTCACGGTTTCACAAATCTAGTTACTAAGAAAATATGTGAATTAATAAGAAATGGAATGACCTTTGGAGCGCTGTCATTTCTGTACCTGCCTTCCTGTGATATCTGCTGTGCTGCCTTTCTAATAACAACTTATCACATACTTTGTGATTTCTCTGAAATCACAAACATCTTGTAACTTCTTCATGGTTACATCATCTTTGTTTTTTTACTATTTCCTTATTCATCTTGATCTTACTGACAGACATGTCTTGCAAGTACTGCATGCAGATAAAATTGTATAGCAAAGTGCTTGACATATGGGGTGTACATGTATCATGCTTCATGAAATTTGAATAACTCAGACCCACTTCAAGCCACAAAAAATTCATAGTTTGTTTTTTTTTTTTTTTCTTCTAAATTATGTCAGGGCATAGAAAGGGTTGACTGCTCCCTAAGGGACCGGGAGCTGGGGGGACTCCCCAGGCTGGCAGGGCAGGGGCCCACCAGCCAGGGCTGGTCCCCCCACCCCCATCCAGGGAGCAGGGCAGGCCTGGGCAGGGGGAGAGGCAGTGAGAGTCCAGATCACTGACATGTTTGTGATGATCAGGAAGGTCTGAAGTGAATCCATCGGTCAGGGTCTGGATCGACAGGGCCCATAAGCAAGCACGGGCGGGGCTGTAGCTGGGCGAGAAACCAGCACTCCTACTCCATCGCTGGGGCAGAGACTGGCAGCCCTGGACTGAGCTGAGGTGGAGTCCCTGGGCAGAGGCTGTGGGTGGGGGTCCCAGGTGAGGCCCATCGGGACCGTGATGTCCTCTTGAGGCCCTGACAGGTGAAATTAGTATAACCTACTCTGCAATTGTCCAAATCGATAGGAAGAGTTTGCCTTACCAGGAGACCCTTCTCGGTGTGGGGACAACTTGGGACAGAGGACAAGCCAACAGGGGAGGTGAGTGTAAATTAGTGTGTTTCCCACAGGGCTTTTGGCTAGCAGTGCTGGGCAGATGGGTTACTGCCAGGTCGGTCTCCGCTGAAGCAGAGTTGGACCCATCACCTCCTGGGCTGTGCTGGTGACAGCCACTTCTGTCCCAGTGTTTCTAGTTCCCACTCCAGGTCCCCACACTGTTAGTGACTTGCTAGGGACAGCGTCCAGTTTTGATATCGCTTTCTATCCTCGTGTCATCCCAGAACCTTAAAAATCTCCTAATGCCTTCTTCTCAGGAGAGCTCTGCATGGACCCGGCGTGCCCCTGGACTGGGAGGCCTCGGCAGGCACCGCAAGGCCACTGCGGTGACACCTGCCTTCACCTGTTTACAACCGGCTCCTCCACAGGCACCTCCCCAGGGTCTCAGGATTGTAAAGATGGTGGGGAGAGGGCAAGCAGGGGGATCTTTGCAGAGACGAAGCTCCCTCTGGGCCTGACTGGCACTGATCTCTCTGCTTCATCGGGTTTGGGAGCTGGGTGTTACATTGGCCAGCCTGGCTTCCTCCGTACCCCGCTGCCTGCCACAGCCAGACTGGAGCTGAGACTGTAGCTCCTGGCCTGGCAGGCTACCCCTTACTGAGCCTGGGTTTCAGCCAGAGCCCTACCTGGCCCTTCAAACACCGTCAACTTCCACGCACCAGCACGACTAGGATGAGAGACGGGAAAGGGATATGCAATTCTTTTACTGCTATCAAAACCTAAACCAGCAAACCCATCTGGGAGCCTGGCAATGGTGGAAAATACTGCTGAGGCCCCCTGTGCTCCCTCCAGCCCAGCAGAGCTGTTAACATGAACGCAAAGCGATGGAGAGGAGCGCGCTGCGTGCACCCTGCCCGCCCCTCCGGCCGCCCTGCCCCGCAGCAGCTGCCTCCTGCCCTGCTGCTCCCCGAAACGCGCATTGCACCGCAGCCGCACGCATCCTGGGGCGGGGCGTGCCCGCGCCCCTGCCCTCCCAGCCTCCCCGGGCACCTCTGGGCAAGCACTCAGTCGGGGCATGAAGAGCTGAGAAGAATGGTCTTCCTCACCAGCTCTCATTTCTTCCTTTTCACTCAATTCACCTCAGCTCATCTGCAGATGAGGGGGCTGGTTTGCCGCAGGGAAAAATTGCCACTTTGGATTTCTCCCTAGACAGCTGGGAAGAAGTGTAACTTGCCCTTCCCTGCTTGGCCGAGCTTACAAGTGTGCTGAAAAACACTTTCCTTGCAGCTCTCGTTCTCAGTTCCTGAAGCCCCGCGTGCTTGCGACAGACCCCTGAAGGCCTACGGTCTGTTCTTGCAGGGAAACTTCATGCCAGCCTTGTAAATCCTCAACAGTCCATCAGCAAAGCCCTTCAAGTATAACACTATGGCTCAACAAGGACCGCAGCAACCTTCCTTACTTCTTTGGGTACATCATCTGTGTTCTTTCCGATTTTGTCTACACAAACCCAGGAATTAGTCATGTTCCCGCAAAAAAAAAAAAAAAAAAAAGCTGCATTTTTCATAAGTTGTGTGAGTTTTGACTGATGAAAATTTGAATTCTTTCCAGCTCATATTGAGGGCATAGAAAAACGGGCAGCGGGCACTGTCTGTTTGTCTGCCAGTGAAGGGTTTTTGTTTGCTTTTTTCTTTATCAAGGCATCGTCTCCTTGGATATTTGTTTGCTATATATATCTGCTCTACAAAATAAATACATAAATTAATATAATAATCTTTCAAAAAACTTGTTCTCATGAGGAATCATACAACAGTTCAAATGGTTTGAAATATTGAAAACAACTTTTAATTGTAGAATTCTATACAAACTTGGGTAGATACAGAAGTGGTCACGACAAAATGTGTTCTTATTGCCTGAAATTTTTCACAGAAATAGAAACATTGATGGCAAGCTTACTGACATCCAACATGATGAGATATCTTTAAACTTGCAAAATGAATAGACACAACAACACTCCTAAGTAGTTTGTATGTGTTTGACTGTCCTTGAAGTCCTACTACTTATATACCAACCTCAAAATACAAAGAACCAAGATTAAAGTTCTTAATGCACATCACATAATAATGTAAAATTAAGCACAAAAAAAGGTAAACAAAGTGTAATCCTGAAAATACACTATTTTTTTACCCAGGGCACTGACTTATTCCAAGAATGATTTCCTGTATAGTTGTGTTTTAAGTGAGGCACACATTTTGTTTTCTGCACAGGACATCAATATCTGATGGAGATACAAGAACGAATGGTAACGAACAAAAGGGAAAGAAATGTAATCACAAGTGGAACTCAAACTCCATGCCAGTGTTCTTGCAGCCCTAAGCAAAGCTATACATTAAAATATGCTACAACCATTGTTCTCAAAAAGTCCTTGGCACTTTTCCTCTGATAATCTTACCTTCAGTTTTTTAAAAAAATGGAGCAAATTACATTTCTGCACCTATATCATAAGGCAAAACTATAAATGCAACTACAAGGACAAGTTACCAAAAAAACCCCAAGCCAAAGATAACCCCCCACCCTCAGACAATCACCCCCGAACTCCAAATGCTTGGTGAAATAATATCATCCTTCCTCCTCATCACTGTCTTTCATAGTAATGCCCTGAAGTCCTCCCGCATCCGTGACTGAGACTGTGGCTTCCTCTACAGTCAGACGGCTGTGAACGGTATCATAGGTTTTACTGTTCAGCGTTCCCTCCAGGACGCCTTGCAACCTGAAGTCTCGGTAGGTTTTCTGTGGCAAAAATAAAACATACTGAATTGGACTCGAGCAAGTCTGAGCAGTCTTCTGCCATACACTGGCCATTTCTAGCATGCCAGCGGAACAGCTTCGTTCCTCCTGCAGTTAGGGACCTATCATCTAGAGTTTGCTAAAGATTTTGCGGTCTTAGTTTCTGGGCTGCATGAGATTTCGATAAACTCTAGAGAGTCTACAAGCCACACTTTGACGGTCATTCCTTTAAGAGATTGTGTTTTGTACTACATTTTTATAACTGTATGCTGATTTCTTAGTAACTTCCATTTGTCTCATTTATTCAATAAGAAACCAACAAAGAATTTTTCTAACTGCATACTGAAATGTGAATTTGGCTACAGGTAGTTCTGTCATTTCACAGAAAATGTAAATGTCTGACTCTTTTCCCATAATATGATTTTATTTGCATTTATCTTTACCTTTGTATGCCAAATGTGGAAAAATAAAATACATTTTAGATTATGATCTATATTCTACAATGTAAACATTTCTCAGGTGACTACTTCGGTCAGTTAATTTACATTCTAAGACATCTACATTTTGACACACATCTACATCTTTCTTTTTTTTTTCCCCTTTTGTTTCCCTGGTATCCAGCCTTCCTATGAACCAGCAGATATGACTTTCTTCTTTGACTTTCTGTCAAGTAAGAATTCTGAGTGGAATTGTTTTATTCATTGATGCTATGTTCAAGTGAGCATATGGAAAATCATCTACTCCACTTTCTTTACGTTGTAACACATTTGAAATAATCTTTCCTGAAGTTAGCCTAAAAAGCTTAAGAAGGTCAAGTTGATCTAGCTAGTTTCTTATTTTGTGTACACTGTTAGTGTACACTGTTACTGAGAGTTCCCAACGTTTATGGATGAGAATATGGGAAAAAGAAAATGGAAGATACTTAAGGGCTATCAGGCCCATTCCTCTGCCAGAGGAGACCGTGCACAACCCTTAGAGAAAGAAAAAAGAACTGATCTTGTTTCATTCAATACTTCAGAGAACTGCAAAAGACACACCTCAAAATGGGTAACATTCAGCTGTGAGAATTTTTTTCAGCCACTATCTATGAAGATTATTTAAACCTTGTTTGAATCACTGCAACCGAGATTTATTTGACTTTCATAGGTCAACTTCAGAGTCAATGGATGCAGCTTATGTTTTGCTCACACACTCCTGTGAGTACCCTGCCTGGTCTTTTTCAAGTGTCACCATTGCAGTCCCTTTTTATAACACTGTGCATTCAATTTTCTTTTGTGCTGTTAACAGGTCCTACAGCAATTTCTTTCAGTTTTACATTGTATTCCTCTCATTCTCAGACCAGCACTCTGGGGTTCAGTCATTGCTCTTCTCTTGACATACTTTTGCAGGATTATAATGTTCACTTCTAAGCTTAATTTTTCATTTCTTCCTAACTTTCCTCTTGGTCCTTGACCCTTCTTTAGTCACATCTCTCTGCACGTGTCTCAGACATCTAACGATACCTTTGATAGGGGTTTAATGGGAACAAACAATGTTTCTTCTTCTGGTTATTCTTAAGAATGCCATTACCTTTGCTGCATCCGAACATGAAAGAATCATCTATTTCTTATTCATCCCATGTCCTTAGAAATGACCTCCTACTTCTTTTTTGGAATATTTTCAAGAGATGACAGGGGCAACACAGCCTCCCAGTTTTTCAAACAGAAAAGTGCCTTCATTCACTGTAAAGTTTGGAGGAACTGTGCCTCCCCACGTGCCTCTCCCCAGCTGGGCTGCAGCAGTGGAAGCTTCTTATGATACTTTACTTGAACCATTGTTTCTTATTTCCCAGCAGCCTCCTGTTTGCTGAGTTCCTGTTTTGCCAGTTCTGTCTTCTTCACCCACAAAAACACAGGTGGACAAGATTTTCTGTCTTCCAGTACATTGATCAGAACCTCTATGACTGACATCATCTTCTTCAATCTTCTGTATCCACAGAAGGTGCCATGGAATAACACACTTGGAATTTATGTGCAAAGCAAACGAGGTGCATGGTCACAGAAAGGCTACCGCCGTAACCAGTGTGTTCCACCGCCACTGGGAGCCTACCTCTTTTGAACAAGGCTAATCAGTGTGCCAGGCTGCAGAGGGAAGGCTGGTTGACAGTGCTGCTCATTCACCTGAACTTCAGTTTTGTAAGAGCCTCTTCTTTTAATCTCCCAGGTGATATTTAACTGGTATAATTATTTAGCCTGCCCATTCTTAGATCTCACCGGGCACAGGCTGTAGATCCTGTAACACTTCCCGCCCCCCCCCCCCAGAGGATGATAACTACCTTCACTTGAGAAGAGCTTTAAACCTTTCACAAGAGCCATTCATTTCAACCACAAATAGCAAACTGCTTTTGCCATTTTGGCATATAATATAATGAAGAGCCAAATCCTGTTCCCAGAGAAATCAGTTAAGGTCAAAAATAGCAAAGCTAAGCTTGGGTGGTTCAGGGAGCCATGATGCCATCATTATTATAACTGTTTTCTTGCACCTCTCTCTCTGTTTTTTTCCTTTTAGCTAGTGAATCCTGAAAGTTGCAGTTGCAATTCTGGTGCCCACGAGTTAAAATGCTTCTGACTTTACAGTCTTGCATGAACTTCATGAGAAAATATTTTGAAGAAATCAAGGTCACCATTGACAACAGGTGGTTCTTATTTCACATTTATACAGATAATGAGAATGTTCAGAGTTAAACAAGACAGAATTAAAACTAAAAAAATCTGGAATGGCTTTCTGTCTCTTGCCTAAGGGTATTAACTAAGATCTGAAAGGGAGTTAGGAGGAAACCTTCTTTTATGGTAGGTTAACCCATAATTGCCTATTGCAAGGTATTTTACACTTTGCTCCGAAGCATTTGACATTGGCCAGTGTAAATGACTGAGGACTGGACTGGAGGGATTGGTATTTCTATTGATACTTATCTCTGAGTACGAAAGATTAGAAAATGTTATCTAATATATTGAATGTTGTTTTCTGATTGAACACAGTAATCGCATGCGCATAAAAAAAAATAGTTACTTTTTAGGAGAGTGGGGAAAATGGAGAAAGTACGCTATTGGGATTATTAAGGTAAAAAAAAAATCAGTAATACGACAAACAATAATTTACTAGGAATACCATACAGCATTGCTGTACAGCTAGCATTAATCTGTTAAAAGTCCTTGGAACAATCTTAATTGTCACTGAGTCCAGAATGGATGACAATTACTAGTGCACATATAATTAACATTAGAGGTTTTAATAAATTGTTTTTCTTCTGAAATTTGCTACAACCGTGAAAAAAAAAATTCCCAACCTAAAACTACACAAGTTCGCAACTTTATTCCACATTTTTTAACTTTTAGGGTGATCTATACTTACCCATGTTAATACTTTATCACTTTTCTCTCTTTACTATGCAGTCTAACACAAACACATTTTATTTACCTTCACTATCTTGATGAGAGTCTTCAGCTGGTAGATGTGAAGCTGAACGTCTAATCTATCAGCCAACCACATGCATATGACTTTCATGGAGCCGCTATACCATTGCTGAAAAGAAGGATAAAAAAAAAAACACCAAACAACCCTGCAGTATTCATTTAACAGATTTGGTAATGAGAGGTAATGAAACACTTTGAAATGATCACAGATCAGCACTTGAAGTCAACAATGATATAATTTCCTGTTAAGAGAATTGCATGGGTCAGTAGGAAAGCAAATAACTTGACCTAGACTGTTCTTTACATGAATTAGCAACTGCCATTTTGTCTTTCAGTTACAACATTTTCAAGCAAAATAGCGTTATGCACTTTGCTATCTGTCAGTAAGAATGGATATTAAATACACAATTACATGAGAGAATTGACAGCTAAAACAGCAAGGGCAAAACCAGGTAGGGTATCTTGAGAGAGAATTTGCAATACCTAGATTTTCCAATCCAAACAGAAAAACAGCATCAAACATAGAATATGGAATCTGTCTTGCTTTTTTCTTTTAAATCACTTCTTTATTAAATAAAAAAATTCAGAAATCCAGGGAAACTGTATTTAAGTATGACCAAAACACCACTCCACCCCTCCCAAAATAACCACGTTAAGGTTTTGTTTTATGTTAATTACTAATTATAATTACAGCCTACCTTATTTCCTTTTTAAGTCTTAGGCATGGGTATGTTTTCACTCAAAGCTTCACAAACGGATGGGGCAAGAATGAGCTCTCTGCTGTTGGTGTCTATGTTACCGTAAAAAAATGCTCAGATCCAAATAGCTACTATAATAGCTCTTTCACATTAACTGGATTAAAAGCGATTTTACTAAATATAGTTGTAGCAGTTTGCCTCCCCCTCCTGTAAAATACCAACCAGACGTCATTTAGTCAAACTGTAAAAAGGAAGGGATTTTTTTTTTCATTTTAGCAGTGAGAGATTAAAAGAGTTTGTGTCGTGGCTCTGTTTCTAGTCTCTTTCCCCACAGGGAGGAGGCTTAAATTCTTTTCTAATGTAACTTCCTGTGTCTTTACAAAATACACAGATATGCAAAGAGAGGAAACACTGTGCATATTTTAAAATGTACAATGTTAGGCAAGGTATACATCCTGACGTAATTCAAAGGAAGGATCTAACACGTCTTCTTAGCCACCTCTACGTTATCAGATAAAATAAAATATATATTGAAAAAATGAAGACAAATTACTGGCTACTGGATGTAACAAAAGGCAGAAATAGAATTCTTTCATCAAAATGTAAGCTCTCTGGAAAAAGCTTTAAAGACATACAGTAAATATATGTAAATACTTTTTCCTTATAGGAAACAGTCTCATCTCATTGTAACTATCAGTTTTAAGATAAGTTTGAAATAAGATTTTCATATAATAATGGCTTCCGTTTATTTTGTTCAATGTGTTAAAATGTATTTTAATTATAAAGCATTGGAAATAAATTACTTTTGCATTTTTTAGATTTTTACATTCTCCTAATAATTTACTATTTTACAGACATGAACAAACACACCACACAAAATGCAGATAGCTGCACAGTTCATAAAAGTAGTTTGATTTATTCAATAAAATGTGGGACTGATTTGGTATCCATAAAATACTGTTTTTTATCACTGAATGACACTCTTATACTATTTACATTATTTCACCCCAAACATGCATGCTGGTTTTGATTTCCTTTATAAGTACCTGTAAAATATTTTTAATGTGACAGAGTCGTTACTAAGTGGCAGCTGTAAACTATATGACAGGTGTTGTAGGCATACAGATGTCTAGAAAATAAAATACAGTTGAGCTTATTCACTCGGGGAACTCGATCTAATAAACAAAAATTCATATGCCAAGCATTCTACCCAGAATAATTATTGTTATTTGCAATAAGATGAGCCCAATTATTATATTATCACTCAGACTCTACAGTTGTTAATCTTTAACATAATCATGGTAGAGAGAATCATTTTAGTAGCAGAGTTTTCTCAAAACTGATTTTTGTCCATAAAAAAAATCCAGTAAGACATCCACGATGTATTTGGTTTGTATCAAGCAGAAAGCAGAAGGGGCTCAAACTTGCTCACACGAACAAACTACAGACAGAATTGAAAATTCTGTGATCGGTTTCCCCGTGCAACACCACTGAATGGTGCCACATCACTGAGAACAGACCCAGTCCCAGTTTTCTGGCAAAACATGTGTTTTAAAGCCCAGCCAGATAACTTAAGATGGATGCAGTAAAAATGAGACTCTCCATACATATCTGTGATATGCTTACATGCACTGAAAACAAAGCTAAGAAATTGGAGGGAATTAATTTGCTACTCAAATTTGTGAATGAAAACAATATAATATGTTTTCCTGACTAGCTTTGATATGTTAAACTTTCAGTAGAAATGTTTAATTTGGTGATTGTGAAATGATACTACGGTACTTGCTCCTCTGTCAACACACCTTGTTCAGAAAAAATACAACTCCTATTGTATCAGAAAAAGATGTATTCTTATTTTGAATTGTCACAGCATTTTTAATAAAAATCACATCCAGTATATTTTTAGAGTCCTCCTAGAGGTACTTGTGGATAGGATTCCTCTTCACTATTGGCCTTATACCCACTAGTTTTGAGTACTCAGTATAGGCTGAAGCTGCATAAACATAAATCTGCTGGACTTCATAAGAAGAAAAGTAAATATTTCGCTATCGCTTCTTTTGGAGTCTGTTAAAATGCACAGCACTGCAAATGCCTCTGAGAGGTGGAATCCAAGGCCACACATTTTGACAACCATGAGCATGTTATAGAGGCAGGGATGCATCTACAGTGACTTATGGGAATCTATTGCAAACTCAAAAGCTTCAGCGATTAGATAATGGTCCGGAGATTACACAGTTTTTAAGTAAAAATAATAATAAAAAAATCCCTCTAACTGGTTTTAAGAAAAAGTCACTTTCCCGCTAGTAACAATAGCACTGCAAGGACAATGCGACTCTTGGTGGATGTCAATGATATGGTATTAGTGCCATATTCTTTGCTGTCGTCTGTGGAAGAATAAAGCAGTAAGTGTTTATTATTTTTTCACATCAGCACATAACAGCAGCCAACCACTTTAACAAAAGTATGTTTGCCTCCCTGTTTCCCCCCCTCTTCTTATTCTAGCTTATCCAGCTCCTGTAAGGGCATGCATTACTCGCTTCATTTTCCTGAGATATCTCTTTTAAAGTAAAAAATAAGAGAAAAGGAAAGGCTAGGGTTGACTCTGTGAGACCCCTGTATTTATTCACACTTATTGTGCATGACTGTAGACTGGTAAATCATATTAGCAGCCTGTCTCCCCATCAAGCTGCTACTTGCTTTCCAGCCCTGGGAAGGTTCAACAAATCAACAGGAGCACGGAAAACAGAACATCAGTCTAATCTAGTGTTTAAGGTGAAGTTTTCAAACCCAATCTAAGAAGATCTTTAGAGCAAGCAACAAGCTGAAGGGCTCAGAAGGTGGTATTGACAATGAAAGAGTGTTGAAATATTGAGAAGCGCAGCACTTGTGCATTTTTAATAACAAGAGGGTCAACAAGGACACAGCTCCCTCAGTGCCAATAGTTGCCACACCAGGGCTATAAACGCTCTCAGTTCATCAGATTTCTTAAACAGTTCATCAGCTTTCTTAAACACCCTAAACCCCCTCAGCGGACCTTTAGTCTTAAATTAACAAACCAAAGCAATGAAAGAGGGTGCAGCTTGAATGGCCAGCATTGATCCCCAACGGGGCTCGGCGTGGCTACAGGCACTGAAAAACTCGCTCCATTGTCGGGAGGAATTGACAAACCTCCTCGCCTAAATAGTCCAGCTGAGGCGGGCTGGAGGCACGCAGCTGTAAAGGGCTCCCCTCGCCCCGCTCCCAGTGCTCACAATGCGCCAGGCATGAGCTCTTTGTCAGGCCCAGACTCTGCAATTTTCTAACAAGGATTAAAGTTGTTTCTCGGCAGGGCCAGTGAAAAGCGATTTAGCAACATACCGTGCTTTCTTCAGGCAAGTTAAAGAGAAGTAGTTAAGGAATTTCATTATTCTGTTGACCGGTGGAAATACAAAACAAATATATTAAATATTCACCATCTTTCTGGGTGCCTGAGCTATAACATTTGCAGAACGGTTCAATTAAATATAACACTTATTGGCTGAAAGCAAGCACTTCAGATTTATTTTTGAAGTTTTATAAAAAGGTGCAGCTGTTTGCCACCTGGAAGGAGGCTCAATACATGCTAATACACAATGCTTTAGTCCTTCTAGGGCTGGTATCCCTAACGCCTGAGACACAAGACCCCGTTGAGTTTCTATATCTTGCCTGCTCTTGATAAATGGGCACTGTCAAAATGCTTTTTCTGCTGAATATGGCAGGGGGAACAGCTTTTCTAGGAATGGCATTTTATCTTCCTACCGAAGCCTTTATCGCACTATTGATCAGGAATTGAGTCGCTCGGACGCCAACGGGATGTTTTTACTTCCTCCAGCTCTACTTTTCCTACCAGGAACAGTAACAGAAAGTATTCTTCTCTCTGAAGAGTTTGTACATCAAAGGCAGCATAAGCTAAAATGCATCAGAAATACTATGAGCATATGCAATATTAAATGCTAAAATGCCCAGTTTTTATTAAAAGGCAATGCTATTGCATTGTTTCAAGATATTGGTAGCTAGCATTAGTAGCGTGCCAAGGAACTTTTAGAACATTTAAAAAAAATACTAAATGACAAAAGAATAAGTTATTCCTTAAAAATGCAAACAGCAAAAGTTAGAAAAAAGTTCCTGATTTAAGTTTCATAATTTATTTCCCTCTTTGTAAAATATGAATAATCATACTGACTTCCTTTGTTGAATGTTAATGATAGTGAGGGAAACAAGTGTTATTTGTAGTGTCTTTGAAAACACTCTGAGGTTTAGAAGTTATAGCTGTATTTTCAAGTTTAGGTATAGACATCACCCACTTAAATGAGGATTTTTACCTGAGCAGTGATGAGTTCATACACTCTTCTGAAGGCTGGAAAGCCTTGGTAACTCTTAAAAAAAAGACAAACCCGGGGAAGGATTTCTCAACCTGTGGGCCACCATGATACATCAGAAGGTATGTACACACAGGAACACCAAAATAAGAAATCAAGTCAGAAGAAGTAATTAACATTCAAAATATCATTATATTTTTGCAGAAATGAAAAATACTTAGTTGCAAACTAAAAGCAACAATGAAGCAACTTTGCATGTTTATGCATTTCCCTCAGGTTTAGGTAGCCTTTTGATTAAGAAAGCCTGAGAAACCTTGGAAGGTTGAGGCAACTGTAGGTAGACATAAACAGAAAATTTAATATATCAACACGTAGAAATTTTGTTTGTACACTCTTCCCGGCCTATCAATTCTGATTCCTGACACGGGCAATTTATGAACCGGTTAAAATATCTATTTCTTCTAATGGAGGGAGACCAGAACTTGTTGACTAGTGACGTAGTGCCCTCCCACCACTCCCTCCTGTATTTTCACTCCCCCAAGAGGAACAAATTATCTCCCCAGTGACTTTTCTTTTCTAGATTGCACTGGTCATAGATGTGCACCAGTCTGTGAGGCACTTCCAGTCGCATTTCCAATGAGAATCGCTGTGTCAGTGACCAGGAAAATGAAGGAACAGAAGCTGGAGAAACCTGAGAGAAGAGAACGCTCTCATGCAAGAGCTTTCCCACCCCACTATCAGCTCCACGTGGCTTCATGGTGACAGCCACTGCCCTTCTGCGACACATTATCCAACCCCACAAGGATGTGGTTTCTCATTATGCATCGCCTCACAGTGCCACAACATAAAATTTTGAGCTAGGTTTGACTCTGAGCACCCAAGTTTACAGTGCCATCCCTGAAAAAATATTCTCACCAAAATCCAACCTTTGTGGGAAGTCTATGCAAAGGTGATGTTTTGTTTTTTTTTTCTGCATGTGTGTGTCTCAACATTATTGTTCTGAATCAACAGAGAATTTTATGTTATTGAGATGTGCTTCTACAGTAGAGTCAGTAAGATTCAGTTGGCCAAAATGGTCAGTTAGCTGGCCTCTGACTGTAGAAATAGAAATTATACCATCTACAGATACAATAACATTTTCAAGTATACTTGTAACCTGGCTATTCTTACAGCTACCCTAATGCTTCTGGCTGTTTGTTCTTTGAAAAGATAGTAATCTTTCTGTTTAGGACATCAAAGAAGTTGGTATTATTTCTCTGAGACATGAAAAATTTCTCCACCTTTTGATTCAAAGCACTGCTATGACTGGAGAAAAAATTTTACGTGGCATAGATTTCATAGCAAAATGAGTATGGGGGAAACAGCTGACATTACGACTGTGCTGAGAGTTAGAATTGTATCTCCATTTTATGGGCACTGATGGAGCACTACTTCACCTACGTGTTCACTTCCTGTATATTTACTGTATCAAGACACATTACTTTTATTGTTATTTAAAACATATAAAATACAATCAATACAAATATTAAAACTGAAAGGGTACTTTAATGTACTTTAGCTTTCATCCAATAATAGTATATATCCTTTAATATGCAGACATCAGACCTGGAAGGCTTGGGGGGTTTACTTCTGCATTTTCTTAAATGTTCACAAAGTTCAAGGAGAATACTATTGGTTTTGGGGGTCACCATGATGCCACTACATTTATTCCTTTTGCAATCTTTTTTTTTTTCCCTAGGAATTTCCATTTAAGAAAAACTGAAAGAAATGAAGATTAAACTAAGCACGAGTGGAAGATCCATGGAGTTAGCCTTGTTGGAACCATGGGGTTAGCGGGCAGTATGAACAAACGAAGCCTTTTCCCTACACCAAAAATCAGATGTTTAAAAGCCCTTGATCTGGAAAATGCAAATGGTTAAATCAATATTAAGTGTCATATGAAAAAAATCTATTTATCTCTGCTCCCCATTTCATTGCAGTTCCTTCCCACATTTTCATTCAAGGACCTGTCCGAAAGTTCCCCTATTGCTGTATCACTCATTTCTGCTGTAATGCTCTCAAGCCCCGTGTTCCCTCACGTGCTCCTACTTTGCACAGAGCCCCTGACACACACCTCCTCCACCCCACCAGTGTCTTACACTTCTAATGCTCAGCACCACTTATCAAGGCATCTTCCTGGAAACGTCTCAGGCTTTCAACCAGCTTCCGTGTTTTGCTTCCTCCTCTAGACCTGAAATGCTAAGCCAAGTTTTGAACTTCATCTTGGGAATGTGCAAAAATTTTCACAGCCTAAATTACAGCTACATGTACCAGGAAAGGAGAAGTGAGAAAGAAACCACATACTACTGTCTGCTTCAACACTCATACTTCTTGTGATAAAGGGATCAGGACCAAGATTTCTTCAGCTTGGTCATTTCAAATTACAAACTGTGTTTGGGTACAAACCACATCTTTTTTTTTTTTTTTTTTTTTTCTCCCGTTGTTTTGTTTTGTTTGTTTGTTTGGGTTTTTTTTGTGTGTGTGTGTGATTGTAGCAGATTTATTAACTTGTCTCTTGCACCCTTACTTGGCCAAGGAAGAAAGGTTTTCTTCCTTCCAGTGGGACTCTTCCTTTGGTTTCCTTCTACCTTTTTTGTGCCATTACTCCAATGAACCTCTCAGGGAGCTCAAAAAACATTTTGTTTTTCTTAAGAATGACTAATTGACGAAACAAACACATTAGTCTCTAGTCAGTCTCTTCTCTGCCTATTTGAATGAAGGATTCCCACTGTCACCCCCAAAGCAATTGGCAGAAAAGGGAAAGGAGCTCAACAGAAAGAGGAACCCAAACCTTGACAGAAAGACCCCGTTCAGCAGGACTCATGATGACAAGCAAGTGAACAGTTGCTGGATGAGATATTTTGGTGATACAAGGAAACAAATTTGGCAGGCTAGTTTTCAGAAATCAGTAATGAGAAGAAAATAGAGAACAGGGCTCATTTAAAAGCATATTAAGCATCTTTGAAACTTCTAGGCAAAAAGGATATTGTTCTGAAATAAATAACATCTAACATAAAAAGCTTATCTTTTAGGAGGAAAGTCAATTTTTCATATTTTAGGCTTATAATTAGAAGCTGGCTAGTTGCTATGGAACTGCTGCCAATTCACAAATAAATATACACTTTTAATACAAAATATACAGTACTCATCTCTCCCTGCATTGTATACTGGTTGCTAAACAGCAATTTACAATATTTATGCTACTTTATAATGTTTGTGACCTTCATTTTTTTCTGGCTTCTTCACATATGGTAGACGCACTGGGAAACTGGAAGTTTGCAAAATTAGACATGCATAACTTCCTTCTGTATCTGGACATATGTCATGTTGCTGTTCTGATTTTAAACACTAGGTACTAACATAATGCTCATGACTGCGAGAGAGACTAACAGCACAAACAGTTTCCCTACTCCACTCTGGATACGCAGTGCATCTGTGAACAGTACTTCCATAGGTTATTCTGGTGCTAAAACTCTCTGGAGCAAACACTGTCAGTCTCGCTACACTGTGTGTTGTGTTGCAGTTTGGGTATATCTGCAAACATCCTCCAAGGCACAGAATGGGGAACATCACTTGAGTGACCTCGAAATGAAAGCCAGCTTGGACCCTCAAAATAGACAAATTAACACAATGCAAAATGGCGAAGTTGTTACTCGTTGTAACACTAGCCTCTTGCTATCAGGCTCTAGTTTTACAAACCTTATGAATGTGCTTAGCTGCACAAATGCTAAGCAGTCTTCCCAAGTGCATGCGTAACATTTACAGGTTAAAGGTCCAGGTTCACTCTGCCTGTAAGGCATGCAACTGAGACACCTATGTCTGCTTTTGCCCCGTCATCTGGGACTCCCTGGGGACTCCCTGGAGCGAGGCATCAGCAAAGGGTGATTCAGGGAGGTGGCAGAGTCCTCCTGTGAGCTGCCTCTCTCCCTTAAGGTGAGTATACTCTTAATATCTCTACCTTGTATCAAAAGTGAGGTGGACCAAAGCTGGGCCAAAGTCTGTGTTGTAGCTTTTAGGTACTGGCTCACGTTAGTAGCTCTTGTCCTGGAGTCTTCTATTTAGACTCCCTGCTCCGTGTGGAATGAGGTCAAGTACATATTCTAATTAGAGTATTCAAAACATCCTGGGTTCCTCTGGGTGAATATTTACAGGCAGCTCATTTCTTTCCACCTCAGCAATCTTGACTCGTCATCCGTTTACTCTGTATGTTATTGTAGTGGCATATGACAGGGCTGGATGCAGCTGTGAAGTTGATAGGGAGTTGCACAGTGGTGTAGCCACTCCTCTCCTACGCAGCATCGATCGGGCACCACACTGAGCAGCGCTAATGTAGAGCAGAAGTCCAGCCTCCTGCCTCCCTCTTGCTTCTCCCCTCCCCTCATCTCCTTGGAGAAAGTGTCCTGGGATTGGGCAGGTGCCTGGTTTGCTCCTTTCCATCTCTGACCCTATTGCCTGTGTGCACTCTTTCAGCTATGCAGATTTTACAGCTGCGTTGCTTTTTTTTTCTGGAGCTGATTTTTCTATTCATTATTTGCACTGTTTTTCTCGCACATTGTAAACACTTTTAGTACAGTGTAAGTAAAAATGCTGTGTAAATTAAGAAAATATACAATGAAACACTTGAAAATTATTTAAAGGAAATCACCTCTATATAGGTCAACACTGTTGCACATTTAAATCAGCACTAAAGCTTCAGTTCCCCATGATCAAACAGGTTAAGAAGCTCTTTCCACTGATGAATCACTTTGTCAGAGCACTCCGTAGCATCCTCACCTGGTACTATTTACAACATAGCAACCTCCTTCTGTTACTCCAGACTCATTACAGTAAAACTAGATTATTCTTATGCTTTCTGGTACTATTCTTCTAGTAATATGATCAACAATGTGGTTGTGTGTCTATTTGCGAACAGTTACGCAGAGTTTTGCTTGATCTTCCTTTTTAAGCTAAGCTTGACCCAAATGAAATACAAGTATAAAATATCAAACCTGCAAGTAAGGTTTGAGAAACCACAAGGTTCTCCTGCTGTTTATACATGTGTGAATTACAGTACATCAAGAAATCAATATTCCCTAGATGGTGCTTGTGCCTGGCACTTCATGGTGAACAAACATTAGATAAGACAATATAAATGGTACAATCCGTATTGATTTCTCTTGACTGCATAGAATGTGAAAGCTACAGCCACAGTTAACACTTACTGACAGACTCATCTAAAGTTTCAGTGCTATTTTATATTTTTATAGTTGTCCACGCTCAATTGATTCCATTAAGTTGCTAGACACATTTCAAGCCATCTAGATAAGAAAAAAAAATGCAGTGCCTGGAATGAGATGCTGCTACTTTGTGCCTAGCAGGATAAAAAGGTTAAAGGACTAGATTGTGCCTGGATGTTGGAAGGAGTTCTCTTTCTTTTGATAGAATTTGTTATTGTTTTTAGTGATGGATAGATGCATTTAACTAAGTTAAATAAATGAACGAACAGTATAGACCAGAAATGTCTATGGGGATACCGAACTGGAAGCTCCCAATGTTATAGCTCCTCCCCAAACAAACAAGCAAAAAACCCTTGTAGTTCCACCCCTGACTGATAAAATTCCGTCAGAAAAAAAATCAGATTGGCTTTAAAATCTTGAGTTTGGGATTTCTTTTCCATTTGTTTTCCTCTTTTGACTCATGATGCAAATTTTAAATTGCCTTTTTATAGCAATTTATATATTCTTTTTTCAAAAAAAGTGAGCTTCTCACACAAGTCTGGGAAATTAGGGGGTAGGACAGCATAAGAAATTCTGAATATCAGGATATGATATTTAGTGCCCCCCAAAATAATTCTCTATTTCCTTTTTATACCCAAAGAGCTCTTTTAGCAAGATATCAGAATATCTATTTCATAGTTTCTTACTCCCCCGCTGGGAAGATTTAAATAATATGATTAAATTAGTGTGAAAAAGGTGGCAGACACCAATTCTGTGAATACTAAATGCAGACTGGTCTATGGGATACATAATGTCATGAGAAAACCCTTTTGTATATCTTTTTGGGCTGTTTGAGACCCAACAAGATAGAAATTCAGAAATTAAAAATGGCATGAAAAATGAAGAACTGGGGAAATGTATCATATCAAAAACATATCAAAACCAGTCATTGTGTTATGGTTTCCTCTAGAGAAAACACTCTCAGCTACAGTGTAAAACAGCTTACAAAGCGCTGAATATTCTGATCCCAAAGCAGCAAACTCTGAAGCACATGCTTTGCTTTAAGTGTGTTGTGGTCCTATTGATTTCAACAGTACTGAGCCTTGCTGGATTGATAGCAGCATAATCAGCACCCTCCAAGAGTGGGCACTCCTTTTCTCAGTATATTCCAGAAAAAAAAAAAATCAAAGAAAACTTATATACTATATGAAATCAGATGGGGATTACATTTTTCAGCTTTCAAATGAAATGTTGTTCTTTTATAGAGATTTCTATCCCAAAAAATGAGGTGAACCTACTTGAAAACGTCAGGAATAATTCAGTGAACTTTGAAGACTTTGAACAGTAAATTTGCAAAATGTTGCTTCTGTCTTGTAGAAGAGTTTCATATATTTGAGCATGTTAATATAATTCACTTTTTAGTCCACATTTGGTGACACTGCCTAGGGTTTTCTGTAAAATTCTTTCTTTTACCAAAAAAGACACGACAAACCGTTTTAAAATGACAGGAATGTCTTTAGATCCAGAGAAAACTGCAGAGTGGTTCTCATATCAAGAGCTTTCTGTTTTCCCTATAAAATATTAGACATAATTAAAGGTGAGTTAAGACTTTGGTGAAAATCTAAAGAGCATCGGCAAATCTGAGCACTGCTCAGCTTTTCAATTGCTTTTCTACTTCTCAGTTCTTTTAAATGGTTTTCTATGGCAGGAACATTTTTCTTAATTAGTCACAGCTAATTAGTGTTCTGGCATAGACAAGTAATCAGAAATGTCAGAGCTGCAAGGCTACATCTCCCTAATCCTTTGATAATAATTTAGCCTCCTGGGAGGGCCTCAAGCTGCGGTAAGTAGTGGCTGACAATAAGGCAAAATTAGGTGGGCAGCAGACCATTAGGATAGAAAAATAAAAAGCACTACCAAATCCTGCTGAGCACCATCAGGCAACTAACTACACTGCCAGATGAGGTGCCTGTTTAAGCCTGTGTTGTTAATTAGCTGATTCTACCAGACCTGCCACATATGTCCAGGTGCATCATGCAAAGATGTGTATTTCTGGGTTTGCGCCAAAGGACAATTTTGCACTGTGATCAAATTTCAAGAATCTGAGAAAGAAGCCCACATATTTCTTGAAGATTATTCTGAGTTATCAAAGAAATAAGAAGATCAACAAGCTACAATCCATTTTTGTTGAGTCTCTTTTAAGTAATTAGGCACGGTCCTCTCATGTTTCTCAGAGGTTAATACAAACACAGCTTTTGATTCAAATGTGGCCTTTAACCAGTTCTACCTAGTCTCAACTTGCTGAAGTTGTCTTGGCGTATAATCTAGATCAAAAAGTAGACCTTTTGTCAAATCACACACTTGCAAATAATTACATAACAATGAAACTGAAGATTACTTATTAAAATTAACGTGACAGGAAGCAATTTGAGAATGAGGAAAAAAAATCACAACTGAAGTTTTCTAGAAAGACATTGATACTACAGTAATGGTGCTTTTGAGGTAGACATGGACAGCACAAGGAGTTGGTACTACAGAAAACTCACATTTAAAATATGTGTTCCTCTTAGCTGTGTAACACCAGCTGAAGATTAACTCACTTGCCAGGGAGAAGCATTTGCACATTTTTAACACGCTTTTTCTAAAAGGTCAGAAAACTTACAGCAATGATGCAATTGAATAAAGCATTTGCTAAAAATGTACTTGCAGATATGATGGCAAACAGAAATGAATCAGATTAGTACTTCATATCTCCATTTAGGCATAGAATGAAGTACATGACATAGTAATCTTTGGAGAATAATTACTACCTCAAATAACCTCAAGTGCATCATTGAACTTAAATCATCCATCCCTGCTACTAATGGAAAAGGAAAATAATGGTTGTGATATGGGAACACTATTAGCATTTAATTCACATTCCAGACAAAATACAAGCATTTTTTTGACAGAAAAAGAATATCACTTTACATCTGGAACTTTTGAAATACAAAAGCCAAAGGCAGCTACATAAATCTGGAGTGCTTAAGCATTTATACTACTCATAAAGATGTTCAGTCTTTCTGCACTCCAAAGAAAGCTGTATGAGTTCCCTGCCATTAACATCTCTTACACTGCTTGTTGAATCATTACCCTGCACGAGGCCACAACCCTGAGGACATCCCCCTACGTGAGCAGCCCCTGTGAAGTCAACAGGACTACTCAGTCACACCACACCGGTTTAACACCCGTAAGAGATGGACGATCAGGGCCAAAGTCAACATCCGCTAACAGGTGCTATCTTCTGCAAGATAACGAAGGGACCTGTTTGCCAATGCCGACCTTTCCAGGTTGCGCACTCTGACCACTTTATGTGTTTATGGTACACTTGTGCACAGGTTTCCCAGAAATTAGAGCCTAAAAAAATTGGAAAACCTTTAAGTTGTATCAGTGGTAAAACACTAATGCGTTAGAACTGTTCTCTTAAAACCATTCTTTATTTCTCAAAGCAGCAATCAATTATTGCATAAAGATTTCATTGCATATATAGTCTTAATAAAACTGGAATCATACATCTGTTTACACTATAAGTTTTTCACAACAGATCCAACACAAATCTAATCTATAAGATAATGCTCTTAATGGCAAATAAACCAAGAAGGGTTTTGAAAACGTTTGAAACACAATTTTTCTGTGTTCAGACAAGAACATCCATACTACACGTGCAATTAACATGTACAAGAAAGTGAGAATCTACCGAAGTGGCACTTAGGAACTTTACAGTTCTTACAGAAAGTAAGTATTGCATTGATGTTTTATGCAGTGTTTTATGCAAAATGACTTATCTTTTTAAATCTGGGGTTTGTTAGCAAAACCCAGTTTTCTTTCAGAGGAAACAGTTTTTAATTTATGTCTAATTTCATTTCAAATGCTCAGGAGTAGGAAGACTTATTAGTCCCATCTTAAAAATTCAGGTGAATGTGTGATTGTGTGAAATGTGATTCTAAGTCCAGTCAGTGATGATAACCTGGCATGTTTATGGATACAGCACTGGTTTTATTGAGGTTAATGGTAAAACTCCCATTGATTTTGATAGTGTAGAACCAGACCCCATGGGAATTTCATAGTTGGATATTTTTTACATCTGTTAATTTTGTGATCGGATACACAGCACTGTTCTTTGATAGGCTCCACAAATGTTCTTATATCATCCATCAAGCAGATTATCTTTATAAATAAGAGGGGCCTTAATAATAATTAGTAATATTTAGATTTATTCTAGGTTTGTGTAATTCTATTTAAATACTTCATTTTCCCATTCACCAACTGCTACTTTTTCAGCCTTTTCTGAAAATAAGTATTTTTCAAACACTGGTTAAAAAAAAAAAGGAAATTAAAGTGCAACTTTGTTTCTAAAACATTTTACTAAACATTATTTTAAAAAATGAGTTCTTGGTTTAAGTGATTAAAAAAGTTTCAGTGGGTGATGCTTTTAATCATAATTAAAAATTGTAATCATTAAACAAACACTGTAGTGCCTGTCTTCATGATTTAGTTGTTATACATTGAATCTACCAGGGTCACTGCAGCATTAATAGTAGAAAAGTTTGCTTTATTTGAGTTTATTAGAGAAACTTGTCCCAATGTAACTTCATTGTCTTAGTTTACTTCAGTGGAGTATGGGATTGGAAGGAATCACACGGACCATTCATTGAATTAAGCCTATGGAAATCATGAACATGGAGCAGACATTTAGCCCAGAGCTACTGCAGATCATCCACACGTACAACACAGCATTACAAAACCTTTCAAGCGCTCTTTAAGATCTGCAGTGTTAAAAACAAACAAACAAAAACCCAAGCAAACAAGCAAAACCCACAAGTATAAGCTTCTACAGGATGAGAGTAGGAGATAAATGTCCTGAGTTCCTGTGACAGGAAGGAATTTGATAGGTGAAATTCCCAGCTGATCTTAGGAAGAAGAACCATGTCCCACACCACAAAGGAAGACAAAAAGTCCTAAGTGTCTCTGACAAAMTGACCAAGCAAAAAACTCCGTGACTCCAAATCTGGTGGTGAAGTTTGACAACAAGAAGACGGCACACTGACCTTGTAGAGACCAGCGCTACCAGGAGCACCAAACCATATTGTTCTGCGTGCTGTCTATACCCATTCCAGAGGAGGTGAAGAATGAAATGCACCCACAAGCCAAGTTATTCAGAGAAAAGGAAGGAAAAAAAACCCACCTTGGTTCTGCTGCATGATCAGCAGAGGTACTGAAGCATAGCATGATTTAAATGGTTTAAAAAGGGTGCAGAAAAAACTAGCAGCCCAGTCTTCTTTCAAAGTCCCCTGGAGATCTGAGCCTCTCTCATATGTAAGGATTCATATCTCAAGCTTAAATTCCATTCTCCTGATTTTTCACACTTTGTATAGCATGGTAGTGCTCTCCCAGGCTTATCAAGCACTGCCATAAAACAATGCACATTTTTTGTCTTCTCCCCAGTTTGAGACTTCTCAGATAGACAGAAAATTTTCTAACTTCTAGCCTTAATGTATTTGTGACCCACTGGCAGACATTTTACTTGTATCAATACTATTCTTCAATTTAAATGATCCTCTTTGATGTGTACATTACTTCATATGATAGACATCCCGATCTCTTGGTCACTGTAATAGCTGTCAGTATATAGCAGCCCTAAATCAAGTCAATGAAATCTGTGCATAAATAGTTTGTAAGTACACATTTTTTGGATTAAAATAGTGTCTGAGACCTGATCTTGTCTATATTTATAACTATCACTTCTAGCATACAGAACAGTCTGGTTTTTTTGGTTATTCTGGATGAGGTGTTTCCCTGGCTGAAACACAGACATGCACTTTTCCTATTTCGCTTGGCTGATGATTTCTTACCTGCTAGAAATACAATGTATTTTAAGGGGAAATCAACAGTGATCTACAACTGTAGCCAGTCGAATGGCTTGAAGTATATTTACATAAAAACTTGAACATATTTTATTCTTTCTATTGAAATATAACTTGATAGAATTGAATTTATAAACAGTACCTAGGTTTTGTTATATCAGTAATTTAAAAACCCCTTCCAAAAATCATGGGCAAAATCTTGCTCAGTCATATTGTTCTACATCTGAATTAATCTCAGGAAAGGTGAGTTAACACAGTGAGATGCCTTTGTTTTAAATTTCTGCAAGCTATGAGCTTACATATTTGTTAGTGCATTTATCTGATTCTGTCCAGTTGGTTGTATCTCCTAGTGTGATGTTATGTAGAAATGTGATACCACCATATATGAAGAAAAATAAAGATACAAATAGATATTTGATACACAGAATACTTATCATGTACATCTTTTTTCTTTCCTTACAGCTACAAGCATTGGCCACAACAGCATACAATGCATACTACTGAGTAAAAGGAGACAGGAATGGTTTTGCGTCTCAAAGGCAAGTGCTATGTCATGGCTTACATCCATACACGAGATGTTTTCTTGTGCTGAAAAGCTTGATTGCTGAAATCAAACTTGGAAGAGGTCCTCGACCCATGCTAGCGCAATTGTACTGAGGCTCTGTCCTTGCGTTAGTGCTAGTTGGCCTAACCCAAAATCATGCCAAGAACCATGCTGATGACTTAACGGTACAGATGATCACCTGCTAGTTCCCAGGCCTGTGCCCAGGCCCTGGCCAGTTTACTGCTATGGACATAGCTTGGTCCAATCCCACTACATCAACAAAGTCAATGTGGTCTCTCCAGTGAGGGTTAGACTTGGCCTTAGGCACGTAATTTTACTAACATTCAGCAAATTACAACATAAGCAAAAATAACCCCAAAGAAAAACAAAAAATAGAATCCTGAAAATGAAACATATGCTTGCAGATTCAGTGCAAAAGCAAACTGAAGCAGAAGTTGCTAATATGGTTTTAGTACTTTGTGAAGGTGCCAGCTGGATGGATGATAATTTTTCTACCCCTGCAGGGCATCAAAGCTTTTATAAAATCATTCTTTTCACACATATTAGCACTTAGCTTATTAAAACAGATGATACTTTTTTTTGTAAAGCTGCCTGGGAGTGTCTGGAAATATAAAATCTGAGAGATAAGTCTCATTTTGACCACCCAGTCTAACAAACAACAAACACTGACATGACATACCATGGCTGAGAGTCTATGTTATGGGACCTTCTGTGACTGCCACAACTGTAGTGTCACAGTAAAGGCTGTGAATTGCTGTTATGAAAACATTTGCTGTAACTTGCATAATTAAATGAAACTGCCAGCAAAGCTTTCTAAAATACTTAGGAGATGACACACAAATAAATACATCTCGAAGTCTGTATTATGTTCCAGAATTTGTTTTGTAATAAATTGCATTGCACAGTGCCAGAGATGACTTCTTTCCCTGTTCAAATTCCTACATAATTGTAAGTGACTGACATCATTGTCATGTAAATTGATCCAAGTTTATAATAAAATAACTTTTATTTTAGACATATTTTACATGTGTAGTGCTTTGGATTTATACAGAAGGTACAATTTCAGCTGCCTACAGCTTCTCCTTCAGACAACTCAGAAAGGGACATACTAGACATAAATTAGTGGTCAGAACTTGAACGAGCAGAAATATGCCCAAGAGTGTTGCTAGTGGCCTTATAGGAGAGCCTTGTATGAAGAAAATTTTGGTAGAGTAGGTGATCATTTCTAACAAAATGAGGTGGAATCAGGGCAAAGGAATGAGTGGAGGGAGGCTGCGGAAGCCAGTATCGAAGCTGAGGGAAATTATTGTGAAGATACAGGCTGGCTAGCAATGTGTGGGCCTCGAGGATGAGGAAGAGAATTACTCTGAACTTGCAGAAGCAGGATTAGAATTTTGAAAATGAGTTCGACAATTCAATAAATGTTTGGTCAACTTTAAGAAATCATAAGTCTTAAACTAAAAATCCATAAAACAAAATTCTAAAAGTCATTCCATGAAAGTACCAGTCAAACCCGTAGATGCGCCTGGCATAACTGGCCTCTTTCTGTATATGAGCAGGCAGTGATATGTACAAGTTCTTTATTTAGGGAAATTAGGTCTGCAATGGAGTCCACAAACCACACCAATCCAATTCTCTCCACTAACACATTCAAAATCAAAAGATGGAATAAAACTGGACTACTCACAGCGGAAAAATGACTACTTCAAATAATAATCTTCTACCAATTTTATTTATGCCTTGTAGCACTTAAAAGTTTCATGCAGAAAATGTTTAAAGAAAGGCCACCCTTGACAGCTGAAGATGGTAAATAAAAAGCAAAAAAAAAAAAGATCAACAGGGAAGAACATCTGAATGGCTTGTTGAATATCATCAAAATGCAGCTTATCCCTTCTGATGTAGTAGTGATACCAGCAAGCTTTGCAAGGTTAGTTACTTACATCAAATAACTTCTCTATGTACATTTCCTCATTGACCTTTTCTCGAAGTATATCCTGGTTTTGTCGAACAAACATAATGTAGGTATCTGCTAGATCCATCCCTGGTTTCTGTGGAGACATAAAGTAAGGGGAGAAAGTAGTGGGAAGGGAAAGAGATAGACCACTCAACAATCAAGACTTTTAAGAAGTTGTACTTAAACATAATGAAAACTGAGATTTTGTTACAATGTTCTCACATGTATAAACTGTATTTACTAAATCTGCTGTGAATTCTGGGTTAGTTACCAAGTTCAGGAGCGTTCACTATTAATAAAGTTCTCAGTGTTATAATTTATGGATGCTTTGAGTCATAAATCTACATTGCCATATGTAATGGAATGAAGTCTTGGCTCTGGTAACGTCAATGGCAAACTTGGACATTTTCCCCTTTTTTGTTAGTGAGGCTTTCATAGCTACTCCACCCTCAAAGTCCAGATCCTGCTATCACATTCAGAAAATGGTTAAAAAAAGCATTCAGTTCCTTTTGCATTGCCTCAGGTTTGCTTCCAATGTACAGCTGAATTTTGCGTTTGAGGTTAGCTTCTACTAATTCCGATTCAAACTAAGTTCAAGCATTTCCCTGACAGCAACAGCATAAAAGGGTTGGCAGTAGACCTGTACCCCTATTTTTCTGAAACTGTTGCACTGGCACAATCCACTCAGAGTATGACTAGGGAAGGAGCAAGGGTTGAAATGTTTCCCTTCTTGTACCGATCTATGTTCTGTATGARTAGCAGAGTAGGCATAGTTTTCATACCACGCTCCCAAACATGGGACAGGCTAGGATATGTCGTGTGTATGTGATACTCTGTCAGACCAGCCAGAGTGGTTGCTGAAACTGCTCTCTCCTGCCCAGTTGGGACTTCTGGACCTATGTAGCCACAAAATGTTGTTCCACACTAAAGCCCCTAACAGCCTGCAACATCCCCTTTCCTGGCAGCCTATGCAGAGCTGGTCAGGAGTTCACCTTTCTCTAACAGGAACCAAGAAGGAACATAAGCACTTTGGAAAGTCTTCTGTAAATGCCCTCTGTGTGGGCAAGTTTGTAAAAGTATCACTTGCTCCCAAATAATAGTTTTTAAAGTTCGCGGCATGCAAAACAAGGCTAAGTTTTAGAATACTTTACAGTAAGCTTTAGCACAAAGCTATTTATAAAGGATTCAGATTTGGCTAAGACTGACTCTGCACAGAATAATTAACAGCTCTAGGGAAGGAGGACGAAAGCAGCTATACCCAGTGCCTGAATTCCCAGGCATAAGTCATCTCTATTTCTCAGAAGCTGTTATTGTCTGAAAACAGCATACGTACAAAGCTGTAAGAGTAAAATATTTAGCATATTTTAAAGGCCTGTATGCATACACATGCTCATATAGTTAACATATTTACATATAATTTTATACTAAGGCTTCCTTTCTAGTCTACAAGTGGGTAACTTTTAATTTTTCTCATTCCTTATTATCTTGTATGTAATGTATTACAGTGTATATAAACAGGTCTGAGCACAAGAGGGAAGGAAAGGTGCAACATGCCCAAACTAACACCTGTCCAGAAACTGCCATTACAATAATAGGATGACAGCATTCTCCCCTCAAAACTGCAATGAATGAAACCTCCTGGATCATGAGCTTCATCTCTTTTTTCCTGAATCTACCACGGACACATATAGGAATATGATCCAAAATAAGAAGATTTTCTTTTTCATTTATATATGTGCATCAATGGCAGTTTAATTTCTTAAAAGTAACAGTTAAATGTGGAATGATGGCCTGGTGTAACACTCCTAGCATCTCCAAAACTGACACTGAAAAACTTAAATGTCTCCTGCACATTTAGATTGGTCATTCCAGAGGCAATGAAAGCTCATTTCAAAAACTTATCACATACATACATGCCTACGTGAAAMTCTTAAGAGGAAAGCAGGACCATTTATATTTACATCTGAGTTACACACCTTGATCCTAAGCATATAAATAAAACTGTAAGATTACAATAGATAAAACAGTTTTGTGTTGGAAAACCTGGTTCACGGAAATCAATAGATTTCATTCATAAAAATGTGCCTTCTTCATTAAAATGTGACAGAAATGTTTTTAAATTAAACTAAATCATAAAATGATTTAGGAGATTCAAAACAGAAAGCTCCATATATTCCCTTAGTATACTCATTTGTGGTGGTAGAAAAGAATACAACCAGCATTGAAACCTTATGTACTTTCTAAAACTTGATAGGCAATTTATAGGAATTGGACTGGTTTTAACTTGGAGAGATAATGGGAAAATATTTTGAAATCTTGGGGGGTGGGTGAAGGAGATAATCTAACAAATGAAAGGCTGATTATAGTTCTTGGAGATATATATTAAATGTAAAAATGAATCTTCCACTGAATGCTAAAATCTAATGGTTCTCCAATTCGTGCAATTTTTTCTTTCACTAAGTTCAATAAAAAATATTCATCTTGCAGACAGCCAAAGCTAGAAAAATAACATTTCCCATCAGCATTAACTCTTCCCTTATCTTTGGGATATTTACCTAGTCTTGAAGCTGTGACATATGGGAATTTCACACCTAGTGAATATATTTTCATGTAGCTTGTGGCACAGGAGTGTAATAATTAAAAGAATATACACAAGTAAGAGTAACTGCAACAGCTGGTGACATTTACCAATTAGAATTACAGTTCTTTAAAACACTTCATCCTTCTTTAATGTGTGCGGGATAATTAWCTTTGAAATTGCTGTAGAAAAGAAAATTAATTTTCCTTTTAAACAGTGTCTGCCTACAGCAGAAATATGCCTGGGTAAGGAAGTTATCAATACTCCAACAGTATGACACTCTGTTTTAAAAATTCACCAAAATCATGGCAAGCTAACCATCTCTGCTCATGATGGGCAAAACACACATTAAACATTGAATGAACCAATAGCATATAAAATACTTCATTATCTCTACATATTGCGTGCACTGAATTTATTTGTTTTCTCTAAACATGTGAAAGAAGAAAAGAAAGCTATTATAAGCATCAAAACAGGCTTAGTGCTATATTTTTCATGTTTTAACTTTTTTTTTAAATAGGTGTTATGTATTAGATGGGAACCTCTGATTACATGATCCTATCATTCCTCTACTATTTTGGATTAGTAAACTTCAGAAAAATCCTAGGCTAGCATAGAATTAAAAAAAAACAATTAAGCAATTGGATGTACCTTGAAAGACAAACTAATAGCAACTGAGACATATTTTAAGTAACTGTCACAGGGGGCATTTCATTACTAACATCAGACAGACTTAAGCAACTCAGTCTCCACTCCTATATCCAAAATAAAAAATTCTGCTCCTCTGAATCTCTGGCAGAACATCTGCTGAAGTTAATGGGAGAGAGTTAGTTGCACATCTTCAGGAGAAGAATTTAACCTAGTATATTTATCCAGATAAGTATAAAAAAAGGTATTCTCTCTGAAAACTTCCCCAAGTAAAAAAGTGGTTTTATATGATAGATAAAAAGTTATTGTAGGTTTGTTTTATTCAGAACAGCAGACAAGATGTTTTGCCTATCTGAAAATGAAAGAGAACCAAACAAAGAGATGAATGGAGAAACTGGAAACACAAAGACATCAAATAAAATACCAGGAAATGAAGAGTTGTAAATAGGGTTACTTTGTCGCTGGTTACACAAGTAACTGAATACACTGGCGAGTGAATGAGTTTAAACAAGGGTGTAGGCTTCAGCACATTCTTTTTTAGGGTTAATCACTAGTTAACCTGGCAAGATGAACATGCTGTTTGGGGAAAAAAAAAAATCCTTGTTAATTATATACTGCAAGTGCTCTTACTTCCTGCTGCTGCACCTAATCCCACAGGTGCAGGTTGTCTCTTTTACTATTCACTGGTAGGTGGGTCCAGATAGACAGGCACTTTTTCATAGCAACAAATTCAGATAAAGAAGAAACAGCTTAACTTTGCCCCTTTAAACAGGAAAACACTATTATAGTGTCTATTTAACAAGGAGGCAAATTTTAAAATACATTTTTCCAATTTCCAAGATGATGTAGAAGCTGCATTATGATTGACACACATCACTCCCACTGGCAAAATTTGCCTGAGGCACCTAGTCAAAAGTAAGGCTGCATTGCCTTGATTTCCAGGCATTGAAATATTTTGCTGCTGAARGGTTTGCAACACGCTTAATTCTGCCACTAATATTAGGCTTTCCTTACAGGCGAGACACACCTAAGTTTCTGCACAGGTTTTTGCAGTGCCACAGTTTGTCACAAATCTCAATAAAACCCGTGTACATTTGTAAATACTTGAGTTACGTTTATTCTCACTTTGGCATTTGTCACAGAACATTTCTTAGCATCAGAGAGTATTAAACAAACTTGTATTCTTGATATTCCCAAGAAAAAAATCTAGTTTTACCTAGTTGCTATCCTGTCAAAGCACTCATTTTTCAAAGATGAGAACAGATGTTAGAGACTAACTATATAATAACAAACTTCATCCCATTTTGTGTTTGTTTTCCTCTCCACCCCCTTCCCCTCCCCTGCATCCTGGAGGGAGAYGTTTTAACTACAGCGTGGATATAACAATGAAATGAAAAGGAGTGATGAGCTGGAGGGGGCTATTGTGAGAAACACAGGCGCTCCTTATTCAGTGTCCACCACCAAATGAAAGAGCACGTTGGAAAATTTCACTGCCTGAAATTTCTCCTCTAAATACTGCAAGGCTCATCATTTGGGCTTTGGAATGACAGAATTAAAATATCATTAAAATATTTTTGGAATAGAAACTACTTGTACTCATGACAAGATCCTCGCTCCCTTCATTTCTTACAAATCAAAATACATAAGTCAGGCAGGAAGATGCATCATTTGTATAATCAGTCTATTATAAAGGTAACATTTTATTCTCACATGGTTATGAAAAATAAAATTTTGCTTAAATGAAAAAACACAGTACATTTTCCCTGCCTCTAATACATCTTCTTGCAGATGAAAAAGCCACCTTGGCAAAGGCTAAACGTGTGTATTTTGAGAACTGTCACGCAGAACTTCAGCTGTGATTCTGCAAGCATTTACACAAACACTTTTTCATGTATATGTAGTTTCATTGCATTCATGGGGCAACACAGGCGTGCAAGTGTTTGCACCAGGATCTTGATTCTGTAGTGCAAAAGGTCTTCAAAACACTACAGTTACTATGACAAAATCAGGTATTAAAATATGCTTTTTTCCCCAAAATAACTATGTTATTTAACTTTCCTACTGATCAGCAGCCATCCTTCTGATCTCCATTTAAGGGGTATCTCAAAAACACTGCTGACTTAAAACAGATGATGCAGGGCTTTCCCTCTGATTCTGCAATAGCTTGTTTTTATGGATCTGAAAACAGAAGGGCCAGTTCCCAGGTTGGGGTATACAGAGGAGGAGGAGGAGGAAGAGGAGGAGGAGGAGGAGGAGGAGGAGGTGGAGGGAGAAGGAGGAGAAGGAAGGCAGGAGAAGCCCTGAGCGTGAGGATAATGACTGTTCTGTGCTCTTTATTTTTAAACAGAGGTCTTCAAGTAAATCCTGCTTAAAAATGAATGGCACAGTATGGCCACACCTGAATAAACACTGATTTCCCAGAAAAAGTCATTTGCTTCTTAAAACCAGCTAAACGAGGCCATGCAATACAAGTGTGATATTTGGAAACGGAGGTATATCTGGAAGGTCCCAATGTRTATCTGCCTGGTAGGAGGCAGAGTTCCTGCTTTGGCCTCTACAGGACCCCATAAGTCAAATGCTGGCACATGTGTGAGGCCCCTTTTCATACCTTTGATCCCCGCATAAAGGCAAGAGCGGAGCGAGAGGCCTGGCATTGTGCGAGCTGTGCACTGCTGTCAGCCCTGGGTCCTTCAAATGGCCTCTCTGCACTTGGTATGACAGGTGGCCTACATGAAGTGAGGGAGGATTAGGTTCCTTCTGTGCCCTCTACATGACTGGCATAGATTACTGGCTCCTACAAAGGGATTTAAACATACCTTTCCGAACAAAAAGCAGTATATAAATATGCATGTAACTGGATGCTCAATTTGTATGAGTAATTGCTCTGGTTATATTTGTAAATGAGGCAAATGTGTGTAGAAATGACCAGCTAGAGACACAATTATTTGTGTGCAAAACTGACTTACATGACGAGAAACTGAACACAATGAAATTATCTACATGATTGAGGAATAATAACCATTTGAGATTAACAATATACATTTTTTGCCCTTAATTCTACTGCATTCTTTCCCTAATCTCATTAATTAACTGCCTTTGTGAACAGAACATTAAAAAAAAAGAAAAAAATTAGACAGGTTGTACTTCTACATCTCCTAAGGATTGCTTGGGCTTTATGAGAAACTAACAAAGAGTTGTAACGGATTCGGGTGAGTTGTCTTTTTAAAAAACCTGTAACCTAAACCAGCTCCTGCATTCCCAAACATCAAAACATAGCATTAACAAGAGAACAAATTGCATCTTTGACGTACTACTTTTGTATGTACTATATTTGTAATGTTTGTGTTATTTTCCTCCAAACGTTTRGTTTCTTTCACGTGCACAGCAGCCACAATTTCACTTCAGAGCACAGCGTACTGTGACCATTATCAACAAAAAGAGTGCAATAGCAACTAGATTTTTTCATTATTATTTTTAGGAAATCTTAAGCCTTCATTGTTGTTACTCTGCTTAGCCTGGGTTATTCTGCACTGTTCCTAGTATTTCTGTTGGTGTTTCAATTACCAAAACATACACAGTGTCCATATAGCCCTATACACAATGGCTGGGGAGAGGAATGAGGGCTCCTTGTGACTGCGTACGTCCCACTTCATAAACGGCATTCTGAAAAAATGGAAGCTTATATTGAATGTTTTCTTAAACAGGTTTAAAAAAAAAAGATTAAACTCTTTTTTTGGATGGACTTATTCATAATTCTCTGGCAAGATTAATGAATGGAAGGGTAGATAGCAACATTTTTACCAACATATCTGCCAAATGAACTGCAAGTCTGTGTCTACATTTCCCACTCTGGCCCTGAGAAGTGGAGGGATGCCTTCTGGTGAGTGTGCATCTTCGTGCCCAACTATTTAATGTCTAAAGCCCCTCTCTATTAACAGAATTAACCTTTTCCTCAAAATGACCAAGAATCATCCAAGAATGTCCTCCTCCTTTTTGAATCCTTTATTATTTCTATTTTTATTTACCTTTTAACTTTTTTATTCCCTTTACCTCTCATCCTCTCTCTAAAACATTCTGCTCACTACTAACTTCATTTTCTTCTAACACCTCTTTTGTCTAGTTAGTTTCTTTTTATTTCACTACAAACCAGCATATTTTTTCCTCTTTGCCAAATATTGAGCCTGGTAATCAAAGATCAAAAACTCTGTTGAATTCACACACTCAAAAAAACCCCAAAGGCCTTTTGCCCCCCCAACCTCCTTCTCCCCCAGATCCACCAAGCGATCAAGAGCTCTGTTTCAGGGACCCCAAGGACAGCACTAAGGTGACCCAGTGAGATCCTCGAATGGAGGTGGGGCACGGGGGCAGAACRCAGTCATCTAACAAAGTGCAATTTTGCATATATTTGCAACTATATCAAAAGAAAGGGCCTACTGTGGTCACCTTTAAGTCACTTCCATATATGCAGCTGTATGGTAAGGAGGGACAAGAAGAGATTTTAAACCATATCAGTTCAAAATACAGCCACACAAGGCATTTAATTAGCTTCAGTGCAGGCTTGCTAAGTTACCATCACACGACCAAGATCTCAGCGTAAATTCCTCACCCTGTGCCACCCCCCTCTCCACTTCTCAGTTCAGTTGTGAGCCCACGAGATGACCTTGTAACGTGATGACTTACAGCCTCCTTTTGCAGTTGGAATTTGTAACTTCCACAAGCGGTGATTTTAGACCCTATTCAGACTGGACACTCGCTGTCAGTTGTGACAGTAATGGCTCTTCTTGGCCTCAACTGCATCTTCACAAAAAGGGGAAGAATGTGAAGAAGCAAAACCAAACCCCAGCCTATCAAACTCCTTCAACCCAGGAAAAATGTCCTCCAGAATTTGGGAAATGTTTGCTTGGTCAGATCCACAGCCTCCCTGAAGTACAGTTTACACCTGTATTTTACAACTGTAGTACTATACAGTTCACATCTTGGGCTGTGGAAAGGTGTGTGGGATGATAGCTGAAAAGCGAAGGGGCTGTAAAAATGCAAGGATCCTGATAGCCTGTCTATAATCTGGTCATCTCTTCAGGCCAAGCAACACCATTCAGTGAATGTGAGAAAGGCAATGGGGCTCCAGCAACCACCTCCCCACTCTGCCTTCCCCTCCCTCCGGAGCAGAGCATCCCTGTGTGACCTGACTCACAACATTCCCCTGAGCTTGTGGTAAGGTATTTTTTGGTCTCATCTTTATCGTTAACTTCAACGTCAACATATCAAGGCCAATGGTAAAAGACACTGACATCTCCTTCTCATAGATATTCTATGCAATTTGGAGAGTTTTTCATGTTACCTGAAAGAAGTCAATGAATTTCTAGTTTGTTCAGTAATTTTTTCTTTAGGCTTTTGAGTCTTAAGTGCCTCACCAAGGACCTTTTGGGGCAGCTCCACAGCACAATATATTAACAAGAGGTATTCTAAATTAACTGGATTTGATATGAGGTCATTCCTTTGAATGCAAGATTAGGCCTACTTTTTTTTCTTTTTTATAAAATACAAGAGCATTTATACAATTCAACAAAAAGTCCACACGTAACCAAATAAGAAAAAAATTCTGAAAACATCATCCAAACAAAATTTTACAATTTGTCATCTTATGAATAAAGCAAATATAAAGACAGCAAAATAACAAATTCCAGAAACAGAGATTTTTCCTTTTATTTAGTATGCATGGATTTAAAAAAATAATTAATTTAAGCTTGCAAGTATTGTATTTTTAAGTATAGAACTGCTGAAAGGATTTCTGGCCACCACACAGGCTAGCATGTCTGGTGTTCTTCTATATTTGTAATTTTATTTCTTGTAAGGTCATTAGCATAATAATTTTAGTCATTTTTTTGCTATGCTTGGAAGATAAGATTGTTTTCGAATCACATTAAAAAGGGATGAGAACACAGACTTGTGAGAGAACACAGGATATTTATTGACAGTGATAATGACAATATTTGATAACATCTTCCTTGCCTTTTTAAAGAAAAGATATTCTGCTATGACACTCTAATCAAAATATTCTAATAGGTGAATTTTGCATTTATGTATAAAAGARCTCCAACAGCTACCCTTTTAAGTTTTTACTTATACCACACAAACATTGCATAAGCAATGGTAAATCAAATAGAGATTTAGCAAGCAAGGAATTAAATAAGCAAGATTGGGTCCTGAAGTAAGAAATCAATAAATAATGGATATTCAGGTATGATCCTGTTACTTGTTGCTTATCCTGTACATTTGAACAATTTAGCCAAATGATGGAAAGATCCCTACAAGAGTATCTAAGTTACATTCCTCACTCTTCCACAACTGAAAAAGTGCATTGAGAATAACCTTTCTAAGCTTTGCTTTGAGAGTTACTCGTTGCTTGAGGGAAATGAAATGCTCTCTGAGGGTTGTAGTGGCTGTTTAAATACTCTGTGTAAAGCTATAATGAATCTCTGTAGGAAAGCAAAATGTCAACAATAAAAAATGTGAGCTAACAAAACCCCTATTTTTTGAATTATTATGAACACTAGAAAAAATAAATTAAAAAGGTTGTACTTACGGGAACGTCAACATATTTTGCAGCTGCTTTCACCTTTAGAAAATTAAAAATAAAACAACACATAGTAAGTGCTTATCACTACAGATTGTGCACAATTTCAGAATTATGCACAGAAGGAAGAACAGAACCATTGTGAATCCAAACACTCACAGTGAATGAAACTAATGATGAGAAGAAAGTGCCTTCATCGTATCTTGACAATTTAGACAGCACACCTTCTAACACCGAAATAACCTGGAGGAAAAGCATAGAGAAAAATCTAAATGCACAATATGAAAAGTAAGTATTTTGAATGAGAATGTGAGTTTTTCTTCCTCAGATTTTTATTGTTCAGCAGGGCAATGCAAACTGTAAATTTGATTACTTTCTCCATCTCACAAAGTGCTGAAATCAAGGACAAAATTCTTTCTCAGCTTCACCTATCGATCGAACTGATGGAAATCATTGCTGAACCACTGCAGAAATAGAAACCMAACCCAAAAATTCTCCTGACGTGGGCCTGCTACCCAACACCCCTTTGCTGCCTCTAGAACGTGTGGTTAAATATAGGAATGTGTGTACCCAGCATGYATTTTGGGTAGAAAACACATGTTATTTTCTAGGACCACAGCTTCTAAGATCGCATCTTCAAAGATGATGGAGCACAATTGGTAGAGGTGGTGATCTCGATATCATGTTCCTCTTATCTTTGCTATTGAATAGAAACCCAGCTCTGATTTCACCAACGGTGTAATAGCACTAGAGTTTTCTGTCAGCTCATCTTCAGCCACGGCAGGTGCTGTTGAACTGCTACTACATGGCCAAGAAGGGGCAAGAAAATGTAGGCCCCAAATCTCTGGTATGGTGTGGTTCCTCTCCCCCATGCTTTCACCTGCGATTCTCTGAGTAGCGTGACTCCTCAGCAAGTGGCATGAAAAGGCGTTTTTGCCAAAATTTATTTCTGACCAAAAAAAATTTTATTAATTGCATTAATTATAACCTTAATGTTTAAACTCCCCCAAATGAGCCTTAAAGCAAACAAATCCCCTTCTCATGTCCCTCTGTGATGTTATGTTGCTCAAGTCATTCATGGTATATAACATAAAATATGTCAGCCGTTGTATTTGTGCGCATTTATTTTACACATATGAATTGCTTTCCAGTTTATATAAAGATTGTTTTAAAAGTCATCCCTTGCTCCCAACACAATCACAAGTATCATTTTATGAGTGTGAGAACAGAAAATTCCATCTGGCATGCTGTTAATGGGCACTGTAACAGTGTCACAACAGTGTCACCTCCAGAGGAACTGAGATCATCACTTTACAATAAGCCCTGCTCTTAACAGTTCAAGGAGCAGGAGCAAGTGCAAACTTACATTTGTCATTTATCAATCTAACCTGTCATATTTACAGTGATTAATTAAGACACCAGTACGTAGGTGCCGATCAAGGAATAAAACCACATCACGAGAGAGAGTGGCAGTTGTTTCTTCACCCCATGCACAGTATAATTACAGTTCCTTTATTAGACCAAATACCAGCTTTCTGCTTTGCCATTGCATGCCTGTGAGAAGCTGCCATTCATACTCTAACTCATTTTATCTGACTGGCAAGGATTCTTTCTGCAGACGGGTGTTCAATCTTACTGTGCAAAGATCCGCTATGGAAGGGGCTGATCTCACAAACAACATGGTGTCCACAGTGCCAACAAACGGTTCCAATATGAGTGGAACGCGAAAGAACAGAGAGCAAAACATTGCAGTGTCAAGGATGTCCATTTAAATGAAAGGCTTAGTTATGAAGCTGGAAACTTGTTTTCTGAGATATCAGTGTACGGACCTGTGAAGCTCTAAGAGCATTTCTGCGTATACCTCACATTCTCTGAATTGGTTACCCTGAGACACACTGTGCTTTGTTTCACTGTTTCGTGCTATTCCTGTGATTTGTTGAATGCTTTAGCTTGGTAAATCTCTTGCGTACAAAATACACAGTATAGTCTTTACCAAGTAAAATCTCACTGAAGTGAAAGTACTCTCTTCATTTTCATAGATGACTTGCAGCTAAAAACAATTATTGAAACACTTATTCCACTGGAACACAAAGGAAATAATACAGAGGCAAAGGCTAAAAAATAATGACAATATATTGGATGAAAAAAATGAACACACATGGATATTAGGCACATTGATGTGCATTTTTCCTGGCCAAAACCAAGAGTGAAACATCAGCCTTCCTCTGTACCCTCAGTGGCTTTCTGCCTTGAAACAGAAGTAATCAGGATGTCATTGGCATTTCACATCTCAAGTGAGGAGAGACTGGTTAAGCTTCTAATGATCAGCCAGTGACAGAATATTTGCTTTCTGTTCCGAGATTTCAACCTCTGGTAATAGTATATGTGATACCTAATAATGCAAATCCCTCTGTATTGACGGCAGTTGTCTCTAGAATTTCTTGTACATAAATTCAGGAGGAATATGACTATTTTCTTCCTTCTTCCATAATCTCAGATATTAAAAAAATTAATGAAAAGTTTAACTTTTAATAGCATGATTTGCCCTGATTAAATTCCCCTTTCTTCCTCTTCCTCTTCAGTAACACTAAACCCATAAACTGACAGGTCAGTTTGGAGTGATGACAGGTGGCATGTAAAACTCGAAACTGTCGAGTTGAACCATTTGTAGTTACCTTTACATCAAAACTTCACTTTAGAGAAAAAAATGTGTGTGGTTTTTACACATTTATCAGTAAGTGGGCACATTTTGCTTAAACTTCTACAACGAYTCTACAAAAACCTTCCTCTTCAACTCCTGTGCAAGCATGGTGGGTGTCAATCCAAAAGGAGATTCCTGCTCCCCCCACCCTGTGCGAGCAAGCTGTAACAAGTGAAAATGAAGGCATGATGAAAATATGACCACAGTCTTATTTTTTTCCTGCTAACTCACAAATTGTAAATGTACAGCTTATTTCTCCTACTTTGAAAATCAGGGTAGTTTCTGGGTAGCTTGCAATGCATAGATAACAAAATGTCTTATAAAATCTTTCTGTTCTGTCATTATTTGCTGTGTCCTTCAAACTATTAGGGACCGAAAGCTTTTCTTTTATATCAAGCACTTAAGACTTTTGCTGGAGTAGAGGTGCTAGAGTAACATAAGACATTGTTTAAGTTTTCTTCACTTATTCTCCAAGTACCTGCATCATGTCAAAACATATTTTCTTTTTAAATATAAAAAACCTACAAAGTCAATTTCAAGAAATAGCAACTTATAAAATATTTTTAAATTAAATGGTTTGTGGAGCAAAATCTCATTAAAAAGCTATACTGATAGTCTGGATGTTGTCCATCTTTAAATACAAAATTTAAACACTACTAATTTTATCACTACTTAGTGATAGGGAGAAAGTTTTCATGTGAAAAATTAAACAAAAAATAAAACATGCTATTACTTAAGATAATATTGACGTAATCAAGTCCTACCAGTTCTACTAGCTGCTAGCAGTTCTTACCTATAACAGAAACACTGAAGAGAAACTTATTCAATTAACAAGTTGCACAGAAATTGTTTACCTAATGGGTTATAAAATTTGATTTTGTAAACTCAATATTATTTGGATGACTATTATTTACAAATCATGTTGCTGTCCCCCCCAATCTCATTGTTTACAGAAAAACTGTGTGATATTTAAAGACATTTCAGAAGTTCAATAATTAGAGATGTATTTTCCTGCTTTATTATAAATTAAAATCTAAATTGTTTTACCTTTGAAACAAGAAGTGAAATAATTTCTTTAACAGTTTCTTCAATCAAGTCATCTATTTTTGAATGGTATTGTTGCTGTATTTCAAAAGATAAAAAAGTATTAGCATGTATATGAACACACACTTTTGTCATAAGTCATAAATGGTACAAAGCTGATAACCCTGCCAGATCAGATTTACTTAAAATTATCATTCTGAACATCAGAAGAACAAACCCTTGAAAACGATCCACCCAATCAACACTTTCTTACATTCTGTGTTGAAAATTTTCCCATGTACACTGTTGAGTTAAGCAGCTAATGGGGTTATTATTTAGATGAATTGAGTTCTTATTCTTATTCAGGCGAAGGAATGTGAAGGATACTTTTTGTCTTCTCCTATRTAATTAAGGTGGCCATGTATTTTTTTTCTAAAGGGTTGGTTTAGCTGGAGAAGCAAAAAGACTAGAATAAGATTTAATTAATACAGCATTTCATGTCTGACAACTCTCATTCATAAGTTATTTTAAATGTCCTCTAGAAATAAAATGAGCTCCAATTGTTCATCCTAAAAGAGCCTTTCTGTTAGCACAGTGAGCTGCAGTTTATACAAATCTTACAATATGCTCAAGCAAGGGCAAAATTAAAATTTCATCAACAAAGCAGAATAGATAGTAACAAATTAATAGGCCATAAAAGGCATAATAAAACAGACTTAATTCTCCATAGCTTTTTTCTTTTGCTTTTTCATAAAGAAGGTGCCTTTAAGTAAATGCTTTTAAAATAAATCTGAAAGACTTTTTAGATAATACTACAGAGTTCTCTCCTGAAATTAACAGGAAGTAGGGATCCCATTCTGTCAAGGAGGCACATCAATTTAAACAGTAATTCTTCCTTTAGAAACATTTATCTGACAGCAAAGATTGTCCCCAATAGCCACTTCACAGAAAATGTGACTTGTAAAGACTAACCCTATCTTCTTAGTTCAAGGCTACTTGGAACAGCTAACAGCATAATGCTTGGAGTAAAAGTACTGAGGTCAGTATAAACATTAGCCTAACTTAGCAGCTGCCAGCTGAATAGTTTTCAGAGTTGTAAGTTTTTAAAGGCTATTTTTCATCTGTCTCAGAGTGCCATACAAACCAAAACATTAAATCTGATCTGCTTAATATATTTAGGAATGATTTTCTAAACAGCTCACCTACCGAATTTGCATTTAAATTAAGAGAGAATAAAACTATGAGATGTGTTTGCCCACACATATGTATTTGTTCCAGGTACCAACACCAAGCATGTTAATTTTTGGTTTTAATTTCTTTTCAAGTTTAAAAACACTTGGAAAATGTGACTACACGTCTCAGACAAACATCAGCAGACATATCGGAAGAGTGAAAGAATGTATTAGAAATACATCAAAGAACTTTCCATAGTTCCAGATATATTCTGTTCTAATCATATTGATGTCTTGACGAATATAATATTCTCTTGATCTGCTCAGGACTTAAATCACCCCAAACTGTCTGACATCTGTTCCATACACTTGGTTTCTTACTCTCTGAGAACAATAAATAATTACATTCCCATAGATGCATGTCAAAACTATACATATTCCTATGATCACAGTTGTCCTTCCCATAAAGTGTCTGCAACTTTACCTCCACAGCACATTAAATTAATGGTTCTATGTATAGTTCCTATATTTTTGGTTTTTTTTCTCTTCTTGTTTGTTGTTGGTTGTTGTTGTTTTTTTTTTTTTTKTAATCACAAGGCATATAATTTTGTAGGAATGGAATATACTCAGTAAGTAACTTCACTGTGTGACCAAGAAAAACAAGAACTAAATCAAATTATTCAAAAATCACAAAAATATTCCAAAATCATGACATTTATTTAAAATAATTTTTTATTTTTTTAACCTGAATTTAATTTCCTTTTTTCCAAGATTTATTTTGCAACCCATGAGATCATAATTTTTTTTAACCCACTCCTCCCCAGTGCCAACTTCCACCAAAACAGCCACCCCCGACAAAACAAAACTTCAGATCCTTGTGGAAGATTATTTGACTCCAGGAGACAGGCTTTAGGAAGATGGCAAATATTGTGGAATTAATGGTAAAATAGTATGTGCTGACAAGGTTGTATGCACAATCCTGAAATCAGTACTTGTAGGACTCCAGCTTTTCTACTGCTGCCAAGCTTGCTCGGTGAGAGCAGACAAATCCTCACTCCTTTTCCAAACACATTTATGGCTAGTTGTGCCTTTACATTCCTCTGCTAGCTGATGTGATCACAGTCCACATGGAGTCTGAATCTAGACAAGTCAGCTCCCACAGCTGAATTATTTGAATACATGTGGAGTCTTTCAGCATCATCCCAAAGCCCCTGGAGAGGGCTCTGCCTTTCCAGCTGCCCTAGAGTAACTCCCAGTAAAATATGAAATACAGCTGCAGCTGTAGGAGCTACATGGGAGAAAACTATGCTTAGTGGCAAAGTGTGTCAGGAGATGTAACCAAACAGGACTGTCTTTTGAAGACAATCTGGCTGGTCTTCCAAACATGGCCCTCTGCTCCTAGTAGGACATTAGGAAAAATTTCTTTACTGAAAGAGTGGTTAAACATTGGAACAGGCTGCCCAGGGAAGTGGTTGAGTCACCATCCCTGGAAGTATTTAAAAGACRTGTAGATGAGGCGCTTAGGGACATGGTTTAGTGGGCATGGTGGTGTTGGGTTGACGGTTGGACTTGATGATCTTAGAGGTCTTTTCCAACCTTAATGATTCTATGATTCTATGATTGTATTTTAGTGCCTTTTGACACTAGTGCTTTTGGGGAACAGAGGAGTTTGTTCCTAAATCCTGTGGTGATGAGCTGAGAACTGTAACTAGATCAATTCTACAATATATTCAATTTTCTTATCTATTCTACCTCACTGTGACCCAATATTGGAGGTAGCTTTTTTAACTACTTGGGTGTTTTGGTTTTGGTTTTGTTTAAAAGATTTTCAAGCTAGCTCTCCTTTGTTTGTTTTAAGGTTGGATGGCTGTGAAAATAAATTGCACATGATCATCTGAACGGAAACTGCTACTGTCAACATATAACATTACAATATTACATACATATAAAATTGTCTCTGCGCTTTTACTATCAAATCGGCTATAATCCTCTACTACTTATGCAGTTAAACGAGTCTCCTCCTTGAATTACATGAACCAAAATAGCTTCAGAAACAAAGTTCATCAAATTAAAGCCCACTTTTCCCTAAATTTTTCTACAGATACACATAGCACTGGCTGTGGCATGTTCCACTGAAATGGCACATCACTCATTTTTCCCCAAATTGAAAAGTATGTCTCTCTTCTTTTATAAGCATGATAGGGTACTGGGAGGCTGGAATGCTGAAACAACTAAAACAGCTTCTATGCATGTTCTGCTATGAAGCACTCAACAGTATAGACCAATGGCATTTACTCTGTTCATGCTACCCAGCTGCACAAAACAACAAATAAGCTGTGACTCAGATCTAAGGTCCTGCTTGGATCTAACGATTTGTCAACCTAAATGGCCCCAGAAATATTTTCTATTTGATTCTTGCCTCCAGCAGTGTTTCCTGTGTGATTCTTACCTATCATACTCAAAAAGGTGAATGTTGCCAGAATACTGCAGCATCTAGATCATAAAGTTATAAGTTAATAGGTTTTAAACTATTTATCACAAATAACAAAGGCCAAAAAATCTCTGGATTGAACATTGTGTGACAGAAAAGGTTTCCCTTACTGCTGCTATTCATTTGACCTGGGATCCATGGACTGTAAAGGAGTAGCACCTGTTGGCTTTTGGTTCAGGAAAGAAGAAAGTGGGATACTGCTCACCGTACAACTACCCAAGACTACATTCACTGAAACTAAGAAGCCTGGCAGGCAACTGTTTGAGAAATAGCAGCAACCGGTATGTCACTTAGCTGTCTTGCTGTACCCTTCCCCTGTACTCCATGAATTGCCATTCTGGTTGTCCATGAAGCAGGCTGCAGGCACCAGCAGTTAGTCTGAGAGAAGGTGATTCTCCCCTGGACCTGCTTCTCAAACCCTCCTAAGGCAACTGCCAACCAATGCAGAAGGCACCCAGCCAGCTGAGCTCTCTTTAAACACAATGTGATGATCATCCGTATAGCCAAATTATGCTGTGCTTCTCTTAGGCTTTAAGATGATATCCAGAAGGCAAGGAGGGGAGCCCTCCTGAACGGCAGACTTGGTGACTCTTTACGAGAGTGGACTTAACTGGAAGACATTTGGGAGAATGGTGACCATGCATGAAGTAACGTAGGAAAACCAGGGGACTTAATGAAATTTAAACTTTAAACTCAAGGTGCTGATTACTAACCATGACCAGAATGCCCTAATTACGTTAAGTACGAATTCCCTCCTATCTGACAACACAGGGTGAAAACTTCCGCATCTGACTCTACTTGAACAAGATATACAACTGCTTATAGCTCCATATAGGGAATGAAAAGACCATGCTGTATTCAAGGAAATGTTTGAGTCTAACCATCTAATTAAATAACACCTTCCATCGCTTGCAGAATAAGTTCTAGAAACTGTCAGATAGATATTCAGTGTTGAGTTTTAGGTGAACGAACAGCCCTTTTAAAAAAATTTAACTCAGGCCTTATGGAATGCTTTTCTTGACTGGCATAAAGGACCATGTCTGAGACTAAAATGAAGATGAAAGAGGACAAGGGAAAGAAAGGTAATATGGAAAAGGTTTCAACACCAAGTGGCTAAGTAGGAGTAATTGGAAATGCCAGAGCTTCTATAGATGAGTCAGAGATGCAACTGTTTATGTTATGAAATGCTCTCCTGCCTGCTTTGACAGATGGGCAGATTCCAGAAGTATCTCACCTGACAAATCTTGAAGCATTTCAAACAACTACAATATCAGCTACAAGCAACTGAAAAGCCCATTTTTTCTTAATCTTCCAAAAAAAGCCTTGGAAACAGGAGAAACTGGTAGACAATAATTCAAAGTTTATGAGAAAGAAGGAAGTTTCCACATTATCTGATAATTTCTGATATGTGAAGAATTTGAGATTCCTTTGATTTATTAGATAAATTGGCATGAAGATTAATTTGGGGACTTTGAAAGAAGTATTTCATCACAGGTATGCTAAATTGTCAAACTCTTGCACTGAAAAGAAGCACTGGAAGAATTTGGGGTCATGGTCAGACCTACTAGGGAACAAGGGCTGTATTTCTGTTTTGGTGTTGTGAAGAGTGTATGATGGGGCTTGAAAATCTAGAGAATGGGAAGATTTCGGAAGATAATCTGGTGAGGGTCTGCAGTCCAAAAGGTAACTGCAAATGCTGAATAGGGCTCTGAGGGGACTGGCTGACAATGCAGGAGGCATTGTCCAGAGCAAGTGAGAGGAATGGTGTGACTGTGGAGAATGAGGCTATACCATCTGTCTGCAGGTCTTTATGGAGGTACTGGTATTGTCTGTCCCCAAAGAAGGGTGTGCATGTGTGTATTTGCAGGTTACTGCTTGGACAGCAAGTAAAAGATGAAATGGCAGCATCAGACTAAGACAAAGAGTTGCTAGTTGTGGTTTACTTCTGATGAGCCTGAAACAAGTTGTTTGCTGCTCTTTTGCTTCACTGAGAGATGAAAGAGTCCAAAACTTTGTGACCCTGTAAGGCAGGACACTTGGTCTGAAAAGCAGAAGAGTGAAGAATTCATCTGGAACCACCTTAAAAGCATGAACAAGGAAAGAAGAACTGAGACGCTGATGATCAGTCTGTAGCAAGGTCAGGCAGGTAAAGGAATTCCGAGGGCTAGGCTAATAAATTAACAAGAAAAGCAATATTACCATTTAAAATAAAAAATGCCTGTTAATAACCAAAGAAAAAATGTAGGTTAAAAAACAATGAAAAAAACACTTACCCATTGACTAGCAAACTGGTTCATGTCATGGAAAACCAAAAGGAAAAATAAAGATGACAGGGTAGAACAGGAAAATGATGAATGTCTCATTGAATTGGAAAAAAAAAAAAAGAGACAATTACATCGAATACACCAACTTAAAAAGATGAGTCAATAAAATGAAGAGCACAGTACAGAAATGCAAAAATCAACAGAAACAATATGACCAAGTAATGTAAACGTGAAACTGCCCAAAGCAGACATACTTTTTTGTTGCCAAATTCTGACAAATATTTTTACCCTCTCTCCAAAACCAAATCAAACAAAATTACACTGCTAATGCATTAGCACAGCAAGAACAGTTTTAATTTTATGCTGGTAATCTCACCAGTCTACATAGTATGCCCTTTTCACTTCACAGATTATTCCTGCCGAGAGTGACAACATGGGAAGGACAGTAGTCAGTGAAGTCTAAATATCCTTCAAAAGCACATCAATGCTCCATTGTGGAGTATCTACAGTCCTGGCAGCAGACTACTGCCAAAACTGTCCTTGGAGACCAAATAAAAAATCCCATTAAATTACCTGATTATTTCTTTCCTATATTTTCAGCATGTATACAGGCATGAATTCTGGGTATATGGGCCATTTAAAAACAAACCCTACTCGTTTAAAACCTGGCTGCAAAGGACAATGTTTTGGCTCTATTTTACTATTACAAAAGAGTCCTGAAGTGGGCTGTTTCTCTGCTGTAACCCAAGAGAAATTCCCAGAGGGGCTGTGAGTCAAGAAATCCTCTGAATGTTCAACAGACTCACGGGTCAAAGCAAATAAATTACAGAAGCACTCTGTGTCTTCTGTGGTGGAAGATGAGGGGTTGCGTCTTGCCTGATGCTTCTAGGGAGCAGTCTATGTATGCTCCTGTACAAACAGAGCTACGTGACACATTTCAGCTAGTTTGAAATTAATCTATTAAGGACTGTCTGCAGTGTGAGATGTTTCAGATTAACCAAACATAGGAATTAAACATACAAAATTCCACTTACCTCTTGCCCCCCATCCAGTATGCAGAGTTTAGCTGTCTGTTTTTTGGCATCAACTAAGACATTAAACATTGTACACAGAGAAGAAGGGATACGCAAGTCTGTTGATTTGTTTGTCTTTTGCAGCTTGAGTTCAAATGCAATTCTTGTTCTGTTTATTAAAACACAATTCATAATATGAGTCTCTCTGATAATTCTGAACAACCAGTGTACAAATGTATAAATCTTTCCAAACATGTTGGCTTAACAATGTACATGGATCTGAGAACATCTTAGAAATAAAATTCTGTAAGTGCAGAATATCCACCCATTAAATAAACAATTGCATTGATTGTAATCTCAAGGTTCTGCACTGCTTCAGCTAATTCAGTTGAATAATAAAAGTATTATCTTCTTGCCTACTCGATAACAATATGCTTCCTTGTATGATGACTAAGAACAATTTAAAGCAATGAAAATACCCCACATTTTCCAGCACTTGCATGTTAAAATGCAGTTTATCATACCACATACTTGCTTCTAAGAAATATAATTAAAAAATCCTCTTCTGGCTTTAATAGAAAAGAGATTTTTATTGAAGAAAAGGAGCTTATTATTAAGCAAATATTAATATTTATATTGAAAAGTAAGATGTATCAAGAGATACATAATACAAAAAAACTATTTTCTTCTCACACCAGTGTAAATAAGGAGCAATGTCACTGAAATAAATTATAATAGTTCAGAATACATAAATATAAAAGTAATGTTTTATTTCCACCCTTACTTTTAAACGTGGGTACCAGAAACTGAGGCAAGATTTTAAGAAGATGGGAACAGAAGCATCCTATTTCCATTTTAAAAAGTCTTATAGATTGTATTAGTATCACAATAAGAGTTATAATCGAATAGTTCCATCATTCTTTTCTGAGTTGCTACTGTCTAATACAATCCATCCTATGGATATAATTTACTTTCTTTGTTACCTGACGTACAGTATCTTTGACCACACTAAAACATGCTTAGTGTATTAACACTAGTATGTTATGCATTAATTCTAAAATATTAATACATTTTATGTATTGACACTAGGATCATTCTGTAATATTAATTAAACCTTCYTTTATTGCCACCAGAATCTTCTTATTCTCTACAAAAGCAAGCAGCAAAAATGTCAGGATTGGTATCACAGACCAAAACTCGATCCATAAGGAATTCTTTTTGTAATGCCTCTGTGTTAATAATTCTGTTCTCAGCTTCTGGTTGTGATCCTGGTAGTGAGCCATTTTTAACCTATTTTGTGTGTGCCATTAAAATCCACACAGTCAAATCTGTACGGTGCAAAGTTTTAGATAATGACAACATGTGGCATTAGATTTAGTGCCTAGGAGAAATCCAAGTATTTATATTAACACAATTGCCTTTCCCACATTAATCTGTAATAATATTTAAAAAAGATGTAAGATGAATTTGAAAAGATTCATTTTTCAATAAATTATTTTAACTAGTACTAATTATATACATCTTTGTATTTTAGTCCTGTTGATAAGAGTCCCAGTGTAAAGATTTTTCTCATTTTTTTCCAGGCTCGAAGTCAATATAATCAATATATTACTGCATCTGAATGCTACTCCTTTTATGGTTTTTAAGGGTAAGATTGCACTGATAGTCTTCCAGTCCTTTGAGATTTCACCATTTTTCTAAGATTTGTTAGGTATTTGTAGTTGACTGAGCTTCTAGGCCAAATGCTTTAGAACAGATGGATGTAAGCTTACATGACTTCAATTTTAGTAGATATTGTCTCATATCCTCCTTTGCTGCAGAGCTTAAACTTTTATTCCGTTCACTGTATCATCCCCTTTCCAAAGTCAAATAGAAATGTTTGTGAAATTCTTCTGCCTTTGTACCATGATTTCATCACTGTAGCTCTAGCAATAGGCTCATATACTAAGCCTGAGGTTCTCCTTGTTCCTACTATGTTTAACAGAAAATAATAAAACACTATGTTATCAGATTTAACTTTACTGGATGTTAAAGGTTCTCTGTTTCTTTAGCTTTCCTTATCAATGTTGTATATTTTCTGATTGACACTATTAAAATGTCTACAAACTTTCTTTACTTTTTTCCCATTCTTCTATTTATTTTTTTAAAAATCACTATTTTTATGTGTCCAGACTAAGCTTTCTCTGTATGTGGGATCATGGCTTCTGAAGCACCTAATAGGAGATCCCTGTAAATTTTCTAGACATGCAGATATTTCTTCTAAACTCAATGATATGTACTAAAAGCTATGGCAGAGATCTTTTTAGATCACCTATGCTTAACTTAAAAGAATATACCCATAATTATAAGATACAGCTCAAGAAAAAACCAACACTATGTTTTCTATAATTTCCAGAAGCTTAGCAATATAAAACTTAGTTTCAGTTGGATGACTTACAGATAGCCTTCTTTTGTTTATTGTATAAATGCAGAAATGCTGTATACTTTTTAGTTTGTAATATATTTCTTACAGTAATCTAAAATAATGATAAATTAAGTAGTATTACTAACTGAATATAAAGAATAATACAGTAATGGAGGAGGGAAATGTACAAAGAGAAAAAGCATTTCTTCTAGCAGAATTCTGAGATTTGTTAATATTTGCAACAAACATGGAATAGAAAAGAGATTTGGTTTAATCACTTCCAAGGGTCTATTCACAACATATGTAGAAATTCTCCTTGGTATTTCCTAGATGTTGCCAAATTGCTGATTGCCAGATGCTGGGAACTACACACAAGTCACGGTCTCTTTACAGTTGCCCTGATTCCTATGACAGGATTTTGGTACAGATGTACCTCTGCGAGCCAGTATGTCTGTTCCTATGTTAATTTTCAAATCTCTCCCAATATTTAATTGATCATTTCAACTGTACCTTTTAACGCAGGCTTCTATCATGTCAGTGGCCATGAGTTTAAGTCTCTGCTCTAAATGGTGGGCAAATTCTGATTCTGGCCAGTGAAGATCAAAAACAAACATCTGCAGAGCATCCAGTTTCCAGAAAAGATCTTCTGATGTAGCTGAGCCATTGCTGTAAGAAACAAAACAAAACAAAGTCCCCAAGAAACAGAAGATAAATGTATGGATGTCTATCCCAGTTGCCACAGAATTATCTAAGGTAATAAGATTTCCTTATCACACCATCTTCCTCCTTCACTTCACTGTACCTCATAGCACAGTTGCTCTTATTCCAAGAATGTGAAAATGGTCACGGAAAATTTAAAATAATTCCCATTAGGGTGAAAAAAGTAAAGTTTTCTCATCTGTTAGCTGAGAAATATGACAGGCTAAGGAGGTAGACAGGATGATGGGGAACACGGAAAATGAAGTAGCTCAAATTTCAGTTCAAGACAGGAAAAATAAAGGGTACAGGAATTACTAATTATAAGGACCTTTTCAAAACAGTGAAGACTTTGCACATGTTTTCTTGCCTTCATAACTCTGGTAGATAAGCCTACCAAAGAAATAAGGATGCTAGTAGTAATATTGTAAAAGAGATACCCAGACAAACAGTCCTTTGATAAATGCTCATTAATTCTAACTGAGGGAATAACATCAGATCCTGGTGAAAAAAGAGAACAGAAACTATTTAAAGAAATTTATGCACATACAAAACAGGGGATTAATATGGCTCTGTCATCTCAGATTGTCCACGTAGTTTTAAAGTTCTTCTTCCACCCTGAACCGATTGCTAAATTTAAAGACATTTGCTTGTGATAAGATACAACAATTTAAGGCTAATCTTAGCAGTAGCTACAGTTACACTTCCACTGTCATCGTGGATTAACTACATTTTTGTGATGCGTTGTATTGCAATGCCTGGGTTATTGTTTAAGGACTACGCAGCACGGCATTCCAGGATGTTAGTGACACAAGCAACCAAAACTCAGCCTGACAGTCCCAATTCAGATCCAAATAGTTTAAATATGTCACTACTGCCATTTTCTTTCTTCTGCCTCCTGACAAAAGAACATAATTATCAAAGTGTTAAGGGATCCCAGCTCTCACGGAAGCAGTCAGCAAGTGCTGAGTGTGCTCAGAACAGAGCAGGGTCAGATTAAAAAATGAATGAAAAAAATAGAATGGACCTCTAATATCTGACCACCTAATGCACCCCTCAGACAGTAGCACCACCACCGGTTCACACCAGGTTAGCTGAGACAGCGGGCGGTGAAGTGAAGCAAAGCACAGCACACGTTCGGGGCTCTGAAGAGGCAGCCCGGATGCAGCAGGAGCACTGCTTCGGTCTCACAGCACCCCGCCATCTTCCAGACCCACCCAGCTGCCCCCTTGCCCCACTGCCTTAACGCTACCACGACTTCAGAGCCATCGCTGTCTTCTGCAATGCCGTCTCTGTGCCACGAGAGGCTGCCGGGGCAGGTGAAGGGGGCAGCCAGCGAGGGCTGGGCAGTGGGTGACAAGCTGGGAGCAGTGGTGCCTGCCTAAGGAAAAGCCTGGCTCCGAGCAACCGACCCTGACTTCGACTTTGGTTTTAAATGGCGCAGGTTTTGATGTCTTCACTAGGCATAGGAGGATATCCCACAGTTTCAGACAGGCTTTTTTGATATCATGCATATTTTCCCCACTTATTTTAAATAGTAATTGATAATTTTACATTGTATCGTGCTCCTGAAAGAAAACAGCAGAAACAGGAAAAAGGCCCATGGGACTGCTAAGATTACAACTTGCATAGGGACRTTACCTGTTAAGTGGACCTGAATAAGGAGCACTTTTATACACCGCTAAGTTTAATTAAGAAATAGAAATAACAAAACACCAACACTCCTTAGAAAGTTTATAATCCTGTTGGACTGTTTCTTAAGTTATATGATAATCAAATATTGAAGATTTCATTACATCTCCTGTGTACACTGGCAGTGACTGAAGTTGTAGATGCCACATTATACACAATATTTGATTCAACAGTGATTTAGTCAATTTTTGAGATGACTGGGGTAAAAGAAGACGACAAATTATATAGGGACAGAAAATGGGGACAGTCTCAGTATACAGTATACAGTATACAGTTCATAAGAACACATTTTCTAGAAAACAAAACATAGTTTCTCAAGAAACAGAACTACCATTTTTCATCATCAGATCATGCAATTTAACCATATTTTATTCTTCCATAGTTTTTTCTTTTTTGCCTAATGGAATTCCAAATGAAATTCTTTAGGACTCAGGAGGACTTATGTGCTCTCAATAACATCAATGTATTCTTATGCATGTTCACTCCCTGGTAGCCACTTAATTTGGTTTCATTATGCTACCAAATAAAGTTTCACAGTTATAATAAATGTAATAATACAGGTTCATGAAACACTAATTCATTCTGTGAGAAACACTAATTCATTTATTCTCTTTTCATATAATTTTGAGGTCYCATTCTTCAATTTTTTATTCAGCATTGTCCAATGGCATTTGAATTTGACAAACATACTATACTAGTAAGATGGGGAAGGAAAATAAAGTGCTACAACAGCAGCTATTTTTTCCTAGTTCACACATCCAGATACAAATGTCTAATTTGTTTGTTAAATGCTGCAGAAAACCGTGATTTCAATCAACTTGTTACTGCTCTTTGTACCAGATACTTGTTTTATTTGGATTTTAGGATTTTTCCTGGCCCTTATTCAGTACAAGCATTAGAAATGGTATTAATTGTCAGCACATACCTCAATACCCTGAAGTGGTTGTACAGTCTATAGATTTGCTTTCCCTACTAGGAGCTGGTTATGCCACTTCAGRGTTTAATAGTCCATAAAGTGTAACATGAAGAAGAGCCAAACTCAGTTTTTACCTCCTCCTGGCAGCAGGAGGAATTCCTGCATTTGAATCAAACCACCAAAGCATTTGAATCTACAACCATAATTGCAGAATCATTTTTTTGTGAAAGGACAGGACACGTTCTTGGCTATTGAACAGTTTTTATTTGAACATGTATGGTAAAGCTACTTCAATCTAATGAATGGAATAATATTGCTCTACCAGGAAACTGAACTGGTAGTCTTTTTCAAAAAACTGTATTCAATATAGTTATCTATATTTTTAAAATTAAGCACAAACTCCACTGTTTTGCTGGTCAAAACTTAAGCTTTCAGCACTAGTTCTTTGTGCAAAAGGTACTCTCTGTTGTTCACTCTTTAATCAGGTCAGGCAGTAAGAGAAGGTTTCCAATGGTTAAGAGAGGCAAATATTATGCCCATCCTAATTTTTTTTTTAACAGCAATTTAACTTTGTATTTGGTCACACTTTGACTGGGAGATTGGACCAGATATCTCCATAGGTACATTTTAACCTAAACTATTTTATGGCTTTATGCCTTGCATCATACTGAACACAGCAAAAAAAATGTCCAAGATGCAATGTTTCTCCAACACCCTGCAGAATATCAAACTTAGGAGCTGTATACAGTCTCCTAAGCAATTCACTTATCCACTGACAGCTGAGAGAGGCAGCTTCCCACTAGGCTTGCCAGCTACCTAAGCAGCAGCAATTAGTCAAACAGTCCACTAATAAAGCACACTGGCTGCAAGATCAGCACACACACGACTCCAGAGTAGACACAGAATATGTCATTTCTTGCCTAGATGTCAAACTCCACAGGGTAGCTTGGGATATAAAAATATAGGAGAAATATTAAATATCTAAGGACATTCTCAATCAACCGCAAGATTTAAAATCAGCTGGCTTCCATTCCTGTAGAATTTACCAAGGGCAATGATGGTGATTTTATAAATTACTGCAATTATCTTTTTAAAAAGTTATTACTGAGTTACTACCCATTAGTGTTTTGTGGGGACTGTTTACAAAACAGGGTACCAGCTCTATGTCCTTTGTGAACTCCCAGCTTGCAAGCTCCAGCTCTACTTCCTTTATGCTGCCTCAAGACATATATTCAGRGCTCAGAAAGTCAACTAACAATTTCTTCAACAGAAAAGGATTTTCAATAGTTACAGAGTCAACAGCGCTTGCCCCATCTCTCTATTTTCCATGAGCAGATGAGGGGTAAGGATGGAGCAGAATTTTGGCATAGCAAGTAACTGCTCGTGTACAGTCTCTCAAAGATATTAGGGACAGAGTTACCTCACRGTTCCTCCTACTTAGTTCAAGAGTGAGGCAATCTGAGGATCAAGCAACCAAAACATGTTTCTTGATTCTTCTTTGTTCCTGCATGTTAGTGTTTTTGGAAGAAAAGAAATTTGGCCCACAATATACATTTGTCTTCCAGAACTCTCAATAGGAACTAGCTAGATTCAAAACTCCTTATTCTACAGAAAGCAGATCAGCTAAATTTCACTATTCCATCAGTCCTATGGCTATACTTTTAAATACCCATCCTTAAAAACACAAACCATGGCCTCCTTCCACTTTACTGCAGGCAAGCACTACAGCAGGAACATATGTGGCACTACAGATGCAATCCGTCAAAACAGCACTGAAAGGTGGCCTCCTGACTTACTCAGCGTACATGAACACACAGAGAGGTCCAACACGTGAGCTCCGACACATTCAGACCAGATCCCTTCATAACACAATCAGAGCACTGCGACTGCTCCAGCCAGTCCGTCTTGTCACTCATTACAGCTGAGTCATAGCAGGAAGAATATAGCTGACACATTTCCTTTGATGTTGCCTGTTCTGGCTGGAAGACAAGACAGGAGCATCCTCCTGCAAGCACGTGTCTTATTCCATGTTTCCCCAACCTTGAGTTTTGCTGAACCTGATATTCTAGACCGGCACTAGATAGCAACAGACAACCTCAGGTCTGTATCTACAATATTTTTGGTCAGTAAATCTGTCTCATGTCTGCACTGAAAATAATAATATATAAATGAAACCATAAACAATTAAAATTACCCACAAATCTAACTTAAAAGCCAGCTCCAGAAGAGGCATAGAAATTAAATTTAAAATTTGAAATGGAAAAAAAATGCAATTTAAAGTAGTACATTTGAATTAATGAATAAGTAATGAACCCCCCCCCTCATTCTGGCTGATTAGAAGCTTTTACAGAATATTCAAACTTTTTTGCTCTTTCACGATGTTGTCTTCAGCCAAATGGAACAGCAATTCACAGTGCTCTGCATGTCTAGCCAAGGTGTCCTCTGAGTTGTCCTCTCCTGAGACCAATCAAGAAAAATAGACTACTACTCATAAAACTTTCCCCTTTTCATATCTCCCTTTCCAATGCCCAATAATAAAAGGTTAAGCCAAAACAACTGAAAATGAGGTAATGATCTTCCTAARTGCTGTTATAAGCAGCATACATTTACTGCTCCAAAACATGTGATCAAGGAAAAAAAATTGCAACAGTTAATTAAAAAATGTAAACAAACTTCTCTAGTAATGTTCAAAAGAATTGCAGCACCTTTTAAGTGAAAGAGAGGAAAATCTGTTTTTATCAATAAAGCACACAAAGAAATGCCTAACTGTGAATGCCTCTTTCTCTTCAGCAAAAGTTCTTAGGCAGGCATGTAACAGCTCTGTTTAATATGGACGGACTTAAACATGAACGTAAGAGCGTGAACATGAACATTAGTAAAGTTTGGAGAATATGAAATCTTCCTATTGCAGCCAAAATAAACACAGGACTTGGCATTCTCAGTAAACATTTAACTATAACTCAGTCAGCTCACAGACTATTTTCTCTCATTCTTTTTGCCTGTAGATTCTTCATTGTGTAATTCAAATTGATAATGATTAAATGGCCAAAATCATCACTTTCAAAGAGAAAGAGAGAAGTCCAGCACAACTTAGTCACATACATAGTCATCTTCTTGCCAAAGCATCAGCTGTGTGGACAGGAGGAGGGAGCACAGTGGACTGGGAGAGAAAGACTTGGGGGAGTCAGTGGAGAGAAGGAGCCACCTGCGATGTCTGACAAAAAAGGGCCTGGGATCCTGAATTTAGGTGCCTCCACTGACTCTATGTACAATACATTATGCCACTCTAGTCCATTTAAGGTGGGTATTCATCACATTGAAAGGGAAAACAGACAGGAAACTCTGGCTTTTGCTTAACAGGTATGGAGTCTAGGTATTTGGTTACTCCCCACTGGAGAATTTAACTAGAAAGAGGAAGCTTTGTTCTTCCTGAAAAGGATGGAATGGGAGCAGTGGGGGAAATAAAACCCTCCTCCTTTCTTTCATGTAATAGTGAAAGTAAACCGCTTCCTCCGCTGGAAGCTGAGACACCGTAACCAGCAGGAAAGAGGAAACTCATTACCTTGGGAGGAGGAATAACTGGCTTGTAGTGCCTTCACTTTTACTTTTTGATCCAAATGCAATACATGGCCATTCTGAGAAGTTATTTGGCTCTTCAGTAGGACGTAGATAGGCTGATTCTTAAAATACTACCTGAATTCCACAGTATTACAAAGGTAACAATACTACCTGCATTCTTGAATGTTAATTTATACACATTTCATAAAATACAACCTCAAAGCTCTACGTTTGGGGAAAAAGAACATTAAAAGGTGCCTACAATGGAGCCAGCACCTTGGCAGACCTCTTCTCGAATGCTGTGTGGGGTGGCTGAAAGGGGATAATGGTCTTACAGAAGCATAAGAAGCCACACCGCAGTGGGGACACCGCTCGGCCTCACTTCTCTTGAGAAGCAGCAGAGCGACAGCTACTGCTGGCAAGTGCTTACAGCACGTGTCAACCTCAGTGTTCACCGAATGCTTTGAAAACCTCACTGATTAGTTTAGGATGTTATGCATACTTTGCCATACACACCATGAACCTTAATACCAGAAGACGTGCAAGGGGGATGAGCCGATGGCTGAATTTCACTATACTCGCACATTTTTTGACAATACAGTCCAGGAATTTATTGCTACACCAAAACCTTCATTTAGGAAAGATCTACCACTATAATCCTCCAACCAGAATCCATATTTAATATATATTAATTATAAATTCAATGTTCAAAATACATGAATTTTAATACGTACAACTTATTTTACTGGATGGGGCTGCTAGAATACAGACTGTAAGAAGACCACATCTAAGATTATAACAACTCTTATCTCTGAAAGCTATTCTTTAAAAAAAAAGTAACCCTTGAAAGGATGGGAATATCAGAAAGGAATTGAGTAGCAGAAGACCAATTAGTTTGTATTCAAAGTTGAAATGACTTGCATAAGCACATCAGGTGAAACCTAGCATTATTATAGTAAACACAAAAGGTACCAAAGCCAAGGATTAAGAGGAATTTTGTCAACTTTTAGGGGAATTAGCAGCAGAACAACAATCATAATACTCAACAGACAAGTGCCAGAAATCTGGCAGAGCACAAATTGTCAACTCTTGCAGTAATGGATCTGAGTGCTTGTTAGGAGTGTTTAACTCTGTCATAAAACTTGAGAAGGCAATACTTGGCTTGAAATCATATTATCAAGCTTTGCATCTTGAACGTAGGTTTTTTGAAGTCTTTCACATTCATCCTTTCCTAATACAACTTTAGCTAAAATAAGGTTCTTCTTGAGCCTTTCTCTAACGTACATGAATGTGTCCTCACATAGAAATCTGGCCTGTAACTATGGGAATATTCCCACAGAACAGGGCACGTCTGCTCTATTTATTTTTTTTTTTTGTTAAGAAAAGAGCACTGAAGTGTTGGGGAGAAATCAAAAAGAAATACATGTTTTTTCAAACAAAGAAATGGATGTACTTCTATTCTGGGTACTTATTAACCTTTCACTATTTCCCTGTAATATGGATATTTAATCTAATGACAATATTTGCAATCAATGATTTTCAGAACCAATATCTATATACAATGAGTTAATCAAACCCATGCAAAAATATGATGGGCTGCCTCACTTTACACAACCACGATCTAAAATCAATTATCCAAAAGGTTCCCCACTGCTTATTAATTCAGAAGAATCATTAGGTTGTTCAGGGTATTAAACACCATTCATACTATGACAGACCTTTGCCAAGTTGATTTTGTAAGTTATTAGGTTTAAGACTGCTACATTTTAATGCACTAGAAAGCGCAACTCACTAACAGTCCATGCTTGGCTCACTCCCAAGAAACAATAATTTCCAACTAAGAGATCATAAACACCATGCAATCCAAATACAGCTGCACAGAACACTAGCAAGGCCATGCAGAGCTGACATACAGTCAGAAGGTTATTGAAGAATACACACGTGGAGTCATACAAAGAAGTCATCCAGGTTGGTGTAGTAAAGCTAGGTATTTGTGGAAGATTAAGAGGCAAACTTGGAACTTTTGGAAGAGCTACATTAGGAAGACTGTTGGTGATGCTCCTGTGAAGAAATAAACAATGTAGGAATACAATAAAAAATGGAATATTTAGAGGACAACGGGGGAGAACACCTGATTAGACAGAAAGCTATAGGCAGGTGCTTTGTTCAGATCTTGTAGAAAGCACTTACTTGACAGGTTGCCATGACTCTTGTTCAAGACCTCTGTGAATGGACTGGGCAATTGATGATTCCATGAGATCAATGTAGCGGATGACCATGGGAACAAAAATTTCTTGCAAGTGCTTGTGAAACTTTCCATTGCACAAAAATGCTTTAAAAACAAACAAAACACAAATAAAAAAATGTCAGGCCTTTCCCTACTTTATTTTGCTATAGGAAAAAGTATCTCTTAAAATGTTTTAGTACACAAAAGCATTTGAAGAACAAGATCCAGCTTGTGTAGGAAATACAGTTCATAAAAGATAAATGAAGTGCTCCATGAGGACACTGCAGTACATTTTAAACTGTCACTGTTATGAAAACTAGGCACATACTGAAGTTCTTTGTTGAACCAGAACACTTTTGCATCTTCTTAAAATTAATAATATACTTTGCTGAATCTAAGCCTTAGCAATTTTTTTCAATACTTAGACACCAAGACAGAGAAAAAAAACCCAAACCAAACAAACAGTATTTGAATGTCATTCAATTATTTTTATCCTCCTTATGCTAAGAAGAACAAAGGTTACAGTAAAACATTCCAGCCTCACTAGGCTATGTGCAAAAATATAGAGGTATACAGCATTTCCTCCAGATTGCTTAATGGAAAAAGGCAATATGTGACACATGAGTGTTTGGGGGAATAAGAACAGTTTACCCATCTGCTCTGTGTCCTCGGGAGCTGGCAAAGTCCTGAATCTGCCTATAGCTACACAGGACATTCAATGAGCTCTTGAACAGAAAATATGTCTTGGTGTGGCTATGCATGTCCATACATAAAACTCTTGAAGGCCAGAGCTCACCACCAGAATCCTGGCTTTTCCCATCCTGACATGTGCACAAACTTCATCAAGACCCCCATGAACAAAAGTACCTCCCAGCCAGTCTGTGTTTGTGTGAAACTCAGCCCCAGCAGCCACACTTGCCTCTCCTCTGCCCTCTCAACTGTCTTGCAAAATTTTAAAGGACGCTAACTCTACACTTCCCTTCTGGAAGTTTGCTAATTCTGTGGTGTGATTATCTCCAACTTTACAGCAATTGTAGTTTTATAACTATTTAAAGGAAGTCCTGAAAACTAGTTGCCTAAAGCGCTTAGGAAAGCTGACAACATGTAACACACCTAGAGGTCTTCTCTTGCTTTTCGAAAGAAATGGAGTTGACTAGTGAGCATACTATAAGCATGAAGCATATTACTCAAGAAAAGTAAAGTAGTTATAAGCAGTAGAAAATTACCTGCTTCACAGATGGGATTTACTGCATGAATAACTGTATACACAATGCAAACTGAAGATGCTTAAAACCTGAAAATTAGTTTGCCACCACCACTGCTTGTCCCTGTACTCCCTGAAATGTTCTTTTAGCAAATCCTRACTCTTAGCACACTAATGTCCTGTCCCACTAAGGGAGTATATCAGTTTTGTGTTTTGAATGTGTCTGCGTTCACCCATTAATCCAGCACTATTATTAGGATGTATAAGAATATTCCCATGTGTACATGGAAATCATACGGGCAAGCTGAGCCATAGAGAGAAATTTTCATGATTTTGGTAACCCTCCTTTTCTCCCACCCATATTCTGTTGTTTTAAATTCTCTTGTGGGTTTCTCCTCCCACCTATTCCTGCATCCAGGCTTCTCATTTGATTTGGATGGGTACCACAACTGCATTTTGAGGAGGCTTCCTCCTCTTCCTAAGAAGAAAAGGCTGGATCATGGGGCTCAAAACCCTGGAAACCATCTCATAAAATTACAATCCCTCTTGTTCCACTACTGATACAACTCCGTGTACAACATATAAAAATAATTTCTGTAACTTCCAGAAACTCCTTTGCCTTCCGTTCCTGAATGATGTCCACCACAAACTGAACCTGGGAGAGATGGCGACTATGGGGAAAATGTGTCATCAAGTTTCAGTTCCCTATTGCTACTTGTATTGCAAGGAAGTGCCTTTGTTGCTGAATGTCTGGACGCTATTTTTTTTTTTTTTCTTAAATACAATGATCTGAAAGCAAGAACTATTTTCTTGAAAACATCTTTGTAGAGTAATGGGAAATTATGTATGAATCACTTTTACCTATGGAGACAATACTAATGCGATCAGCTCTCTCTGGTTTTGTTCACCTGCCTCTCTTTTGCTAAGAATTTTGAAACTTTTAGCTAATTTCAACCATATTACAAACAGGGGTGGAGATATCAGATATATGAAGTTTCATGAAAACAGGCAGCTAGGTAGCAGGCAGAGATTATTAGGGTTTCCACTGAGAAAAAGGCAGCGCCATAGGCTCATCTCTTATTAAACACTTGAGAATCCACCCTTGAGAGCACCTATGAGTCCATTAGAAACATGCTCCATTATTTACACTGCTCATAGAACTACTTGTTAACTAGCTAGTTCTGGCATAATTATTCATATATCAGGCACCCAAACCAGTGTTATTCTTCCTTATAATTATATATCTTAAAACTGCAGCATCTGTGATCAGCAATAATAACAACTGAGAAGGATCTGGATATTAACACAAAGGTGTGGAAGCTTGCCCACACACTGCGTGTTTCACAGTAAACAGCTGATGAACATTGCCTTTGAGAAACAAAAGGTGGCTGGTATCAAGCTACATATTAGGCTGATTTTTCAAGGCAACTTTGAGCTTAAAAACAACGACAAGCATACAACTGTGTCAATTAAGTCAATTTTGCTGCTTTATAGTGAATCAGTGCAGGACTGGCATTAATCAGGCAATCACAGATACTTGAAGGGATGAGCTTGTAGTTTACTGTTTTCTGAGCACATCGCAGAAATGCTCTGCTACAAGTCCTACTCTGGGAATTACAGTAATAAAGCCTCATGGGCAGAAGGACGACTCTTGTTATTCCGAAGTCAGAACGAAATTTAAAGAAGTCACAGGCAATAAAAGCTGTTCAACTTAAAAGGCTGAATCATTTTCCTAAGATCCTGACAGCAGTCTTTGCAGGGAAGTGAAGCTTTCCAAAATGATGCCAAGACTCTTAATCTGACTGCACCTCCACAGAGATTCCTCTGTATGTGGACACACACATGAGAGCACTGTCTTGGATCAACAACTCGGTGAGCATTCTGTTTTCCCAGGGCTGAGGACATTGCAGCTCTGATTTACCCATCTGGAGATCTCCATCAAGGATTACTGCAGGGCAGAGAAAGAACTCAGAGCGCAGGGGTAAGTGATATAGCTGAGTATCATCAGCAGACTCATGGCACTCTACCCCATGATTAGAGTTGATCTTGCCAAAAGGTACCACCTGTGCATCAAAGCAGATGGGAAACAAGAGATCCTTGAGGAAATGCCACACTTCAAATCCCTCAACTACCACTTGTCTTCAAAGCTATGTAGCTTAATTCTCCATTGTCTTGTCAATATAGACACCCCACACCCTCTTCATATGAGCCATCTCATATTCACACAAACAACAACAAAATGAAAGCCTATGCCAGGGCAAACTAATGCGTATACAATGTTAATGGAAAATGGGTTGCCCAAACAGAAACAGATCCCCGAATGAAAAATTCTTGAAATACTGAAATTGAAGATGAAAGTTATTCAACTTTTACATATTACGTAGCTGAAATATATTAAAATATGACAAGAAAAGACCAGACATGAAAAGTACAGTCTAATAACGCAGCACTGGAATGAAGTTTCTCCTCTAATAGGAAAAAAATCTACTGTGCTTGTGTACATCAGAAGCTGCGGGGCTTGCTTTGCTTATACTTATACAGGCAAAGTTTAGGAGTTATCCTGGAGTCAGCGTGTTAAGCTGTCCTCAAGAGCTTCTGCAGAATCAAAGCATTGTCAAGCATTGGAACAGGCTGCCCAGGGAAGTGGTTGAGTCACCATCCCTGGAGGTACTTAAAAGACATGTAGATGTGGTGCTTAGGGACGTGGTTTAGTGGTGGACTTGGCAATGCTAGGTTAATGGTTGGACTTGATGATCTTAAAGATCTTTTCCAACCTAAACGATTCTATGATTCTGTGATAAAGGAAAGGAAGAATGACACAGGTTAACATGAGTCTCTTTTCCACTGACAAAATTAGCACTTTGGTAGACAGTCTATAATTATCCTGCTCTCCACAGGATTCTCTGGAAGGCACCACTTGGATTTCCTGGCATATTTTTAAATCCAAAATAAAACCAGTAAATTTCAAGAAGGAAATTTCCTTGGGCCTCTATATTCTATTCGTAGCAGTTGAAAATCATCCAATAACCTGAAAAAAGAAAGCTTATATTTCCATTCATTTGCTGTTTATATTACATTCTGCCTCCACAGAGCATTTCTTAATCAGCTACTTAAATTGTGGTGAAAATTGCAAGTGTCTCAGCTTATATACAAATTGTTGTGTATTTTTACATATAAGACATACTTTAAAAGTGAATTTTAGAAATGCACTATATGGAAGCAAGCTGAAAATTTATTTAAGAAGTAAAAATTTCCCTCCCTGTCAGAACTTTCGCAATGAAACTGCAAAGAATTTCATGTTTACAAGACCGAGTGACACAAACAGCTTATTGCACAATTTTCTTGCACCTAAAACGCCCATTCAGTCAAAAAGGTTATTGGATATTCTGGTAAGCAATTATGTAGCTTGAGTTAGCTCTCAGTATCAGTAACCAAAACATGTCGCTCTAAACTGAAGGCAGGTTATTATTTCAAAGCAGCTCCTAATAGGAGCAAAAATCRTAAGTCCCTGATCTAAGAAAAGTTTCCCACTACAATTAATAAGAAGTGTAACATTTGATGAAAGGTATCTTTATGTGTGGCTATAAACTTTGCCCTGATTACCTTAAATCCAAATTGTTTTCTATCTCCACCCTGTAGTTTAAGATGGGGGCTATGATGTTATAAATAAATTCTAGTACAAAAGTGGTTACAGGCTGTAACAAAGCAGGAAGGTTATGCTGTCTTTGGTGGTGTTTGCTACTCTGCTACTAGCAACAGTGGAAAAAACATATCAGAGAATTCCTGTTTGAAATCAATAGCCATGATAATGGCAATGGCTTTCAAGAGGCTAACACTCAACATGCTGGTTTTTCTAAATCAGCTTCATCAGACTGTCTACAGGTGTACCATGGCTGACTTAGAGCAGATACACACACATTTCACTGAGTAATACTTGACAGAAAATGAAGATTATGAGTTAACTTTATAATACTCCTAGTTTTGACTGATTCRTGCCAATGTAGTAATGCAGTAATGCAGAGCAACAGCACAGTACATAGTGTCAGCAAGTGACACTTGGAAAGAAAACTTGGCAAGGAAAGGAGCAGAATATTGAATATACAACTGAAAAACCTCTAAAATAAGCCAAATATATGGACACTTCATGTAACTAGGCACATGCCACTAAAAGATATCTCTGACGCTGTCTTAAACGAAGAGGAATTAATACATGTCTGTCTTGAGGCACTAAAAACCTGATTAATCTGAATAATTAAACAACTACAGAAAGTAAATTGCCCTCTAGAGCAGGTCCCTTCATAACATAATTTATAGGCTCTGTGGACAAAAAGTAACGTGGTCATTACAGAAAATAAGATACAATCCTGGGACAACCATGTCCTTTTCCCCTCTACAAATATCCAATTCTGGAAAAAATTCTTTCTCTATCATAGAGGGGTATTGGGTACTGTTATCTCTGTAAAATCTGCAAAGCWTTACACAGTCAGGCATAATTGTGTATGAACAATAGAAACTTTGGARATCATTAAAATGTATGCTATAAAAGCAGCTACAATATTTTTTCAAACCTTTACATTTTAAAAAATCACAACAAATTTATCTACAATCTATTACTCATCTCCACAGTAAATGTCATTTTTTAAATCACTTTTTGTTATTTGTTAGCTCTTGTCAGAAAAGCTGAAATATTTTATAGGATAGAAAGATCATACTCCTCCATCCATTTTTTTAAGTAGTTCTTCAGTTAGACTTTACAGGAAAGCAATCACTGACAAACTCACTGATGAACTCTTAATTGTTGTGGAATAAGGTCAGAAAAAAATGGAGAAGCTTAAAGTGACTCAAAATGGAGTCCTTCATAATAGAAATGTGAAGCATCAGTCAGGACTCTCCCTTCCTTCCCCCTTTTACTTCATGAAAAGTTATACACTGTATTGGAAAATGCATTTTTTTCTCATTGTTAAATGCATATTGGCTTTGAAGTATTTGGCTTGAATCTTGTACAATGTTTTGTATACTATGTAAAATAACACATCTGATATTATTTGAATAGCAAAGACTATGCATTTTCATTATCTCACAGTCTTTCTAATATTATATTTTAGTGACATAGTTATAAATATAGTCTCACATGTAAGTTTTCTTTAATGCTGTAAATGTTAGATTGTTTCTTTATTGTTAGGATTTTGCTCATGTCAGGTTTACGTGAAAACTGACTCCTGCATCGAAGATTTAGAGCTCATTTAAAGCTCTTGAGATAGAATAACACGCAGGTGTCAGTCCTCCAAATTTCACTGAAGATTAACCTAATATGCAATATGGTGACCTAACAGTTCTTCATTTGAAAGAAATCTGAAAAGTAATCTCTGATATAGCCGGAGAGTGAGAATAACCCAGTGGGATTTCCACCTCTTCATTTCCTAATGAGTTTTTTGATAATGAGAGGTGACTTTGCCAGTCACTGTGGGCTCTATTATGGCTAATTTACTCTACTTCACTCTCCTTGTTAATTATTAACACTAGCCTTTTTATCCTCATGAGACCACATTCCAGTTTTTCCCTTTTTAGATTTTTTTTCTAAATCTATCTTTATGAAGGTGATAGTTTTCAGGAAAAGGTTTTCACTTAGGGTAAAGCCAGAATTATTTATTTCATTTTGGAAGACTGTAAAATTGATTATGTAAGCATGGGGAGCTCTTTCTAATGGCTTTAACGCACTTGCAAGGTGAAAAGGCTGTTAATTAAAGAATAAGCACTGAGGTATGTTCCACTTGGGAATCAGTTCTTGGTAGAATGGTCACTTGCCACTTGCTAACATATCCACCGATTAAAAGGTGACTAATTTCCATGGTTGCTTTCCAATAGTTCTGGGAAAAAAAAGTGTATAATTTTCCAGATGGCTTTCACTTGCCAGAAACTGTCATTTACTATATCTATTACCATTAGGGAATTACTGAAATTGGTATACAGGTGTGATATTTCATACAGCAGTCGTTTCGTATCCTTCAGTTAAGGTTTTACAATCTTTCTAATAATTGCTTTGACATGAAAGTTTTCATTAAATGTCTTTCCTAGGGCTGTTTTAATCATTTAGCATTATTATCCATTTAATCTTTTAAGGAAAGAAAAATCAGTAGCCTACCAGCAACCCCTCTGCATGTGAGGACAACCCTTGTTTGTTTCTATCACTTCTCTCAGGATGGAACCAAAGCGCAAAGGAACACAAATGACACAATAACATAGTTAAAACTGATGCCACAAATCCTGCTTGTGAGACTACTGTAAAATACCTCCACAGCTTTCGGAAACCAAATAATTGTTTTAAGTGCACATAACATCACAACTAGAGATGTGCTTCCTAAACTGAAAATGTAAGATGGTAGGAAAGACACCTGAATATAGGCTTCAGATTTTTAATCTGGATTTTAGATTATCAGACACCCACTTCAAGTAATGTAAAACCCACCTTGCAGGAGTCTAACTCTTATGAGATCTGCCCCAAGATCAAACAATTCCTACACCCTTCCCAGCAGCCTTCTAAATCGAGCTTAAATTACCACCAGCATGGCAATTTTAGTATGTTTCTGTAGTTGCAGTTTGTCCAACAAGGGATCCAGACAAAACATTCATGAATATCTTAAAAACGAACTAAGGGAAACACTAGCAGATACATTCTCTTTCACTAGGATAACATGTGAAAAAAGAAATCATCAGGAATATGGCATTTCGTGTATTGCTAAATGTCAGGGTATGAAAACATAATTCATGAAAAGAGACCTCTAAGACTGGATGTTAATGTTCTTTCGCTCTGTCCTAGACCACATCCAATGTGGTGCAATAACAGTGACTTTTAACAATCCTGTTTAAGACTCAGCTTTAGTTTAGTGGCCCTGTCCATTTGCCCCTTTCCCTCTATGAAGTCCGTCATCCATCGTGTTACAGTGAATTGTACGTTTGCTAGTTGCTCCATTTCATGATACGGTGCTGTGGCCAACAGGTACTATACTGAGACGACCTATGTATTTCAATAAACACTTGGCAGCTAAGGTTAACAATAATACAATGATAAATAATATAGGTTGGAATATGTGTAACCTTGGGGAAAAGCTCTTGAATACTGTTTTCCATTCTTTCAGTCAAGCAGTTTCCACAAATGGAGCTAAAATTCTTAAAAGCTATTGAACTTCCACAGAAATGAAATGAATTTTCCAGGAAAAGTTAAAAATTATTTCTTGTACTTATAATAAAAAAATCGAATTTTGGAATAACTTGAATCATTGAATAAAAATAGCATTTGTATCTCCAAAACAATTAAAAAAACCAGTGGGTCATTTTCTCATTTTTTAAAAATAGAATATGAGCAAACACATAAAATGTAGCACAAATATTTTTTTTTCTTAATGATGCCTTAAAATGTTAGGAGAAATTACTTGTTCATAAAATAAGGTGCAATTCAATGTTTTGAAAATAGCATCTAATCCATTTTTTTTTGTTATTTCCTTAATTCCATTATTAAAATCCCTTTCACACAAAACTGGCCTAGGACATCACTTAACTATTATAYAAAAAAAAAGAAAATGAGCTCTTCAAAGGTGAATAAAAGCAAGATAACACAGCTATCTCGAATTTTGTTCTCCAACTCAAATAATGATACAATACACCGAGTGAAAATAACACTCTGATTTGTTGTGTGTATCTCACCCCATTCACGCTAAGCCTACAATACCTTTATAGACATAACTAGTCTGAAAGTAGTCTACATGAAGGCTTAGAGGGAAGTATTAACTACCATTTTATTTGAGATTAAACATGAAATATTGAATACATATTATGCCGCTTGTACGTCATTGATTTAAAACTAAGCAATTTGTGATACTGAATGGTTAAAGGATCGCCAGAATAAGGACTGAAAAGGTGCAAGGATAGAGAGAAACTGCTCAACTTCCAAGAAATGGAGCACCAGGATATAAATCATAAACATGGGCACTGCCACTTTTATTTTGAGAATTATATTAATTAGAAATACATTTCTAAGGTGTGGGCATATTGAAAAATCTTATGCACACAATAAGTAAAAAACTTAAGATCTTACTGTCATTTCTGAGGGCGTTATTCAGCAGCTGAAAAAGTGGGAAGCTGTCCCAGGAGTCCTGCGGCTGTGCCTCGAGTGCTGAATCCATATCAACAGAATAAAGAGACAAAAACTTCTCTGCATGCTCAGCCAATAATTCTGGCCACCAAGCGAACGCCTGCAAACATGACAAAATACAATTACTAAACACGAGTCATAAAGCAAAGAGATGTGTTGTATCTACGGCAAAATACATTTGGATATGTCACTTCATGTCCTATCTCATTTGGGGAGGATGAACACGCCAAGTGAAAAATGTGAAAACATTTTATAAAACCTTGCATCAAAAATGTAAGAAATCAAATAGATTATGCTAGGAAAGATGATATAATCAGAACAAAAATGTAACACAAAAAATCAAAAAAGGACTATAAATCCCTGCAACTCTTTTTGCCAGAAAGCAAAGAATGAAGGCCTCAGCCTTGAAAAATTACTGCATATGCTTCTTTTTGATTTCATTCAATTCTAAGGCTATAAGTAATCAGATTAATTTATTTTTCAAATAAACTCTTGTGAACACATTTTGCACTCATTTGTTAATCAGAAGGGATGGTTTTAGTATGAAATTTTATTCTTTGAAGCCTAAGGGTTTTTTTTAATAGATAGAGAGTGCTTTTTAATTCCTATTTTTGCCTTAAAGATGTCAGCTTCTCCTGAGGAAGGCATCCAGTTTTCCTTCCACAAATGCTATAAATACATCTTTAGAAATTCACTAACATCTATATTAATTTTCAGTAACTTAACAACATGTTGGAATACACATGTTTTCTTTGGTAAAAATTTAGATTCTTAGGTAATCTTAGCTTAAAAGAAGAGAAGAAATCTGAGAAAAATAGTGTGTCAGCAAGTGAAGCCAGCTCCACATTATAGAATGGTTCACATATAACTCTTGTACCTTTTTACTGTCACTTAAATCTAGGCTTCGAAAGGTCAGTGTTGAAGCTGAGTATTGGATCAGAGGGAGCTGTATGATCCTGGAGATAAAGATGAAGGTGAAGTGAGCTTATGAGATAGGATGAATATCACATACTGCTGAGAGTGTTTTGCTCAGAGTTCACAAAAATACCTGACAGTGAGAAATACCTACACATACTAGATAAGAAAATGTCTTTGCTTTCAAACCCCTCATTTTGAATATCTCGTTTTGAATATTTTTGTGTTACCAGCATGGGACATATGTAGCTTGATCTATACAAGTGCTGAGTTCCCACAACTTCAAATAAAGTCATAGAAATCCTCACTTGCATTTCTGAAATGCAGGTCCTAGGTAATGTAGAATTATGTACTCAGGCCTGAAAGGCATCAAGTAAAAGACAACTTCTGAAAAGTGGTCTACAAATATGCTTTTGCATGCTGGCCTTTCTGATGACTGCCTGTAATTCTTTTTGACATGGGGCAAATGGAGAAAAGATGAATTGGCAAGAGGTTTTAAAGAAATGCTGAGCATCCTCTGCTATTACTGAAAAGTGCTTTGTGTGTTGCAGTGTCAGGACTGAAGGATGCTGATAGGCACCACAGTGAAAAGGGCAGATGAGGCTTCAAAAATTTTGGCAAGAGTTTGAAATGGAGTCTTTTTCCTCAAACTGGAAGAAGTTTCTCATTAGTAAATCCTGTTTAAATGGGAGCTCATTAAAGGAGCAGACTTCTTACCCTAGAAAATAACTAAATGCAAAGAAATAAAGAAAGAACAGAAATGTACACAGGCATTGGCAGGTGTCCATTTTAGGCAAGCAAAACTCTTTTCAGAAAATATTGCCAAAAACTCAAAACAAACAAAGCAAAACCAAAACCAGAAAACCAGCACATTTTCTTTCCATCTTCTTCCCCTTTGCAAATGACACTTTGAACCCAGACAGAAATTATTCTGACCCTCTCAGGAACTAACCATCATTACTTAGGCAGCAAGGAAGAAGAATAGAAAAGCAACTACTACAGCTAAGATAGTTGTTCAGTCATTATGGATAATATGAAAACAGGCTAAAGGCAATTAGCAATTGGTGACACATATCTAAGAGAACAAAAACATTGACTGGATTAAAGGAAGACTGAAATTCTTAGATTCTAGAAAGACACACAAATGTGGCAATACAACACCAGAAATCATTAGAACAATTTATGTTACACATTCAATGCACAGTTCCATGCTATAAACAGTGAAAAACAATGCTTAGCTCATCAGGAATCACATACCTCTCTTCCCTTTGGGAATCCCAGAAATTTGGAAGTGTTATGAATTAAAAAAAAAAAAAATCTAGTATTAAAAAATGTGATACACTATTTTAGAGATTACTGATCCTTTTCGTCAACTGCACCATCAAACACTGAACATTTACTTAACATTATGATGTGAAGTCACCATACTTAATCTTCAGTTTTGAGTAGGGAATGTATAATTTTGTGATCTTGTTCTCAGATACATTTTAATATTGAAACTCTGCATGCTCTATAAATTTCAGTAAAATTGAACATTTATTACATGAATGAAGGGGGAAATAATCTTAAAATTATCTTTATTCTTTTCAAGTTGTCTTAGATTAGATTGAAAACTTTGCTGAATTGATTTTTCTGAAGGCACATGCAATATATTTACCCTTCTGAAAAATACCACATCTCTGACTGCAAATAAGTAGTACAGAAAGTAATCTTTGAACATGTTTAATCATACATGTATCATTTGATCTGTTTCTTCTGTGTTCTTTTCCACAGAAGTCTAATATTCTTACAGTAATGCAGAGCCTCAAAAGACAAAGACAACAATATATACATTTTATTAAGTAATCATTACAGAGTAACACAGTGGCAACAGTAGTGTAGAACAGGACCTCCAGGGAATTAATTTCAAATCATTGAAACAGCTGTTTCTTCAGTATAAGACAAAACATCTATAACAAGTTCACACATGACAGATGTAAGTTAAAAACTAGATTCCATAGTGTGATATAAAACCAGATGTTTTGAATGATCATATTTATAACTATATATACTAAATCATGTTTATCCCTTTGCATATTTTCCTCAAAAATATTTATTCAGTTTTTTGATAACATTTTTAAAACAATTTCCTGAACCTTAGAAAACTATATTTATTAATTAAATGTTAATAACATATACAATTGTGTGTACCTGCTCAAGTTTATTTTTGTAATTCCTTGATATAAAAGGTGTTATAATTCTAAATATTATGGTTTCTGTATCATAAAGCAAAAGACTTGAGAGTAAGAAACATGAAATTGTTCTATTTTATTTCTTCTACCTTATAATGTCATTTTAGAAAGTGCAAGTTTAAAAGCAGTACTTTTCCAATCAACAGAAAAGCAATGTGAATGTGATTATTATACCCATCATTATTTTTACATTAAAATCAAGATGTATACAGCATGATGAAAACTAGCATTCAATTATATTTTCTTTCTATTTTGAATGAGAGGTGAAAAGTTGGAAGGAACAACTGTATAAGGCTATGTATGTTTTCCATACCATTTCACCACCTCCAGCACAAAGATGCTTTCTCTATTTTATGCTCTTTAATTTTCATTTCTAAACCTACAGTTCATTCAAGTGAATTTAAGTAGAGTTTTATTTCACTTCACTTTTCATAAGCTTCAAGTCTCTTATTCCTCTGTAAATGTGAACTTCCTTAAACATATGTCAGAAAGTAAAGCTAAAATGTTTCTTGACAGAATTGCTTCGCATCAGGGGAGAAAAAATCTAGGAACAAACCATTCTCTACAGCAAATGCAGTTATGGCCTCACCTCTGAATGATGTTCTTCATTTTGCTGCAATACTTCGATACAGAGTTCTGCAAGGTGAAGAACCTCTTCCAGTTTTCTAGCTGGTGTTGCTTGGTTCATGGTCTCTATATAAATATAAAATGCAAATCAAAATTGCTTTAATTAGAAGTAAGATTCAATAGTAAGAGAAAATAATGTCAGAAAGGAATGGGACTGGTGCCAGGTCACAATTTCTTGAAGTATAAGCAATTTCACATGTTAAGGACAATCCTTTAATACAAGTAAATGCAGCTGAATGTCCAGATCACTAGAAAGAGAAAATATTTAATTCACAAAAGAATCACTGATCATTATAAACAGTATCTGATTTAATATGCGAGAACTAACAGGTGCATCAACGTATTAGACGCTCAACTTCTGCAACAAGCAAGTTCTAATTCTCTTCAAGGTCAGATGTACAAAGACAGCAGACACTAGAGACCTTTTTTGTTATTGTACTGTCAGTACAATGCCATTCTTGCTAGATGACTCATTACTGTCATCAGCAAGATTCATGCATTTTGCAGCAGTCAAAAATTCCAAATGTTTAATCTAAATAAGACACTACGTTAGGTGTATTTAAAAATAAGAAAAGTACAATAATTATTCAAATAACTAACTTCTAATAACTAATCATTGAAATAACTAATTTTCTACCTGCTGTTCAGCAGCAAGAGTGAATCTGCATTCTTTTCAGTACCATAGTGAAAAGTAGCACTATAAAATAAAGAAGTTATAACAGAATTGACACAAACCTACTACAACTCCACATAAAAGAAAACAAGGACAAATGTAAAAGTTACAAATGACATGAAGATCATTCATTCTACAGAGGAGACTTCAAAAAGAAAGCAAACAACAAAGGTAAAACAAACGTAACTAAAACTCCTACAGGGCAATTAAACTCAGTTTAGTGTTCAATAAAAAAAAATTGATAGGACTACATCCCAGGAAGAGTCATGTGAGATAAGGGAAGAAACCAATTGAAATTTGTCACAATCATAGTTTAATCAGTGAAAGTAATTTGTCCAACTACTTAATTTGTTTTATTAGGAATAACTTCGGTATTAGCTATCTGAGCTTGCTCACCTAACAAAGCTCTTTTTCCAAAGCGTAAACCATGGGATGGAAATGATGTTATACAATATAATCATACATAAAGTATGGTCACATTAACCAGATTTGCAGAGGACTTATGGAGCTGGTAAAACAAGGTGAGTGAGGGTCTCAGGAATGCTATTTTCTAATTTTCTGTGCATATTCATGGATCACATGAATAGCAAATCACGTGGATACACATTTTCATATGCAGAAAATTCTGCTGACATTTCTTTCCCACTTTATGCATTCATCATTACATAGAATATTAGCAGATTAATTAAAAAGCTTACATAATCTCCTTGGTGTCAGTAAGAATATCAAACTGCATGCACTAAATATTTTTAACACTTAACATTTCTGGCAACTCAAAACAACTTTTCAGACATCTTAAAGGCAGGTGACCCTGTCCAGCACTTGTCTTCAGCACTAACACACCGATGCATAGTACCTTGATGAAATATATGCAATTTTTGAAGAAACATTGGATGAGAACCTCCAGCAAACATCTACTTAAAGGTGACTACAAAACCACATTATCTTCATGCAAAAAACAAAGCAGGCAAATTAGTTACTGAAGCAACTACAAACAAATTTTCAAAGCTCATTAAAATAGACCACATGAGCAGACATGTTCAAATAATATGATTTCCAAAACCACAATCTAACTCAAGAAAGAGTTATTGTATGAACATGGACCAAGCACACCAGGACACAAAACTACATTCACAATGTCAAGATCATGGTTATTAATACTGTACTGAATTTGCAAATTTGATACTGTAGAACAATTACATGAATATAACCACAACTATATTAATGTATTACGTCAAGTGAGATTAGAAAGGATTGGTCCAGCCCCTATTATTTATGTTAYAGTATAAAGACTACTGTTGGATTCAGACTTAAACAGTGGTTTCTATGCTTATCCTGGACTGAAGCTGCTGTTTCCTCTAGTGGTCAGTGTCCTCCCCTCCCTGAACACACAGCAAGTACTGTTCATACAACTGATGATACATCACTATCGGTATCACTGATGTTAATGAGTTTTAGGAAGAAACCAGTGATATTAATACAGAGTATGACTGGCACATCTGATTTCAGCATAAACAACTCATTTTACTACAAATTCAGCCTGATCTTCATAGACCTTACCACTAACCAAGTAAACAAAATAATTGCATGCATAACTGCATTCATTCCTAATGAAACTAAATAAGCTGTAAACTATTAAAAAATCATATCCTTGAAAGGGCTCCTCTAAATTAATGAGAAAGTAATTCTAATAATTATATTGAATCTGATGTTGCATTTTTGCATTGGAGTAAGTTCACTTATTCCACACCTGGAATAAGCTCAAGATAGCCTAAAAATGGCTATTGAATGGACATCATTATGAGTAGGAAGAGCAGGAGAAAGACCATAGATTTACTAGCTAACTGTAAGATTATCCCGAATCACCACTGTGATGAGATCATGACGACGAGAAACATGGTCTCGGGGAAGTATTAATTCCATTGAGCTGGGAACTGAGGAAATGCAGTTCTGGTCATCTGTGTTGAAGTGATGAATTTTGATCAGAAATGGCATTGAAAGTATAAGAATTCTGAATTTCAGAAATGGCATTGAATGGAGAGTCTGGTTTTGTTTGTGTGTGTGTGTGTTTGTTTGAAAGGCATAATAAGCCTAATAAAATGAAGGATGAAAGAGGGGATCAGAAGTGTTCTCACACAGGCAGTGTGCGAACACAGTGTTCCCACAGTGGGAACACTTGGGAAGGAGAAGACCTACTTATGATCAGGGATAATGCTGGCATAAAAATAGATCATGATAAGTCATGATAAATTATTTAAGCCAGAAATTGCAAGGATTTCAGTCATTATGGGACTAATGTTCAGGAATACTTTTTTCAATAGGATTAGTGTGTTTAGGAGGAAAAAGAGGATGAAAACTGTAAATTTCCCTTTGAGGTGAGTATGGCAAGTTTCTGAATGATGTTTCATGGCAGGACTGACTAAAAATGTGGGACAGATTAGGCTCAATGAATTCCAGTTTCAAGTTTCCATGAAATTCCCCATGCTATTTACTATTTACTCTGAAACTATTTACTACTTGCTAAAAACATGCAAATTACTCTTGATGCTTCAATACAGCTTTCAATAATATTTTTAAAATAATTCTTTTCCTATAAGATTTATTGATAAGAAAAGGTGGCAGATAATTTAACTCTGCATCCTTGGACAAATCTCTCTAATTTTGTTGTCTTCTACTTATTCACAGAATAAATCAATACATGCAATTTCATTTGGATGGTATATACTTCCCTACATTTTGCTTAGGCTTCATCTAAAGCTTCCATTTCCATCTGTAAGTTACCACATCAGCTAGTCTTTTTTCTTTGTAACTAATGACCTTTCTCTTTCCAAAATCTAGCAAATATGTGTTATGGATAACCACCATTTACACCATATAAACAAGGGGCCACAAAGTAATTTGAGAGAAAAATAACTAAATATTAACTTTTTTTTACCAAACAAGTAGTATATTTGAAATATGAGTACCAATAAACTATTATCTGGAAGTTTTAGAACCTCCAAAACATCTGAGCAAAATACTGTGCTTGTCTTTATAAGCGTAAAAAAATTACAGGAATGGAAATCAGTGMTGTCAGTTTTCATTATATTCATGATGTCTTTCTCCCCACAATTACTAAGGCTTGTTAAGATGTGTTTACACTGCTCAAACTAACAAGTTGCAGCAGGAGTCGAGTCAGTAAATATGCTGCTTGACATCTTTTAGAAAATAAACAGAAAAAGCCATCAATCATCTGTTTTCAGCTTCACATTCTGCCAAAATGAAAAAGCAAGCCAGGCTTTGCAAATAATGGATGCTTTCTCAAGTACACCTTATCAGTGAGTCACATAGGTACCAAGAAAATATTGTTAAATGAGCTAAGTTAACTGACTAAAATCCTACTGAAATGAAAAGGTGACTGCTTCACGGACCGATAGAGCCTAGGGCCAGAATGGACTGTCAGATCATCCAGCCTGACCTCCTGTGTCACACAGGTCAGAGAACTTCTCCCCGTTCCTCCTTTCTTGAGCCCATCAGTATGTCTAAAACCTAACTTCAGCTTGCTTTCCAGAAGAGAGTTTATCCTTGAAGATAAATGTACACTTCGCCTCTTTCTTTTTCTCCCCAGCATGTAAGCTGTTAAACGTGCGTATTTAATGTCCCATTGGCATTTGCTGAGCACAGGAATCTGCTGATTAAAGAGGTGATTCTCTTCCTGGGGTATGAGTACAGTGCAGCTGGGAGGTACCTGTCTCTGGCCTGCCAGTCTTTCCCCCGTGGCACAGCATATATCCCTTACTGTTTTTCCCTGTCCAGTATTTAATCCTTCCTCCTTTTCTTCAAACAAGCATATCCAGACCAAGACACTCAGGAGAGCCAACCTGTCTCCAGGCCAGAGGATCTCCCACAGACCAATGGCAGGGATATTGGAAAAAAGGCAAGTAGTCGTGTGACCCTTGAGAACGGCTGCTCCCTTGGACCATCATGTCCCTCCATGGCCAAGGACTCTSAGAGAGACCCCAGGTTCACAGCCCTGGTGGGCCTACAGGTACCTCCTCATCCAGCCAGTTAGATGGGGCTGGAGACTTCTGCGGTGATATTGCAGCTTAGGAGTTGGTCAAGCTCATTTTATGCCAAACCACAACAGAACATCCAGTTTGCATTTTGATCCTTCATGCAAGACAACTGGCATTTGTTTTAATTTTCATCAGCACTGTTGCACTGGTTGCTGGCAGCACTCAGCTGTTGTGCTATGTAACATTAATGTTACCAGCACTCAAGCCTGGAGAAAGTGCAAGATGTCTACTAATGGAGGTGTCTGACCATCAACTAATTCGTTTCTATGCGTGTGCCAGAATTAGACCCACAGGAGGGCAGATAACATGATGACTGCTGGCTGCCAAACTCCTTCCAGGATGAGCTGCACACACAGCAGTGCACGGCCTGAGCAAGTTTTGGACTTTCTGAAGAAATAATGCCTGTTTGGATATTGTGCAGAGGGACCTAAATCTTATGTGCTTCTTTCCAAATCCAATTGTAGCGCATGGAACCTAAATGAGCTACCCTTTATTCTGTACCAGCTCTCTTGCCAAGGAATCTGACTGATTCACTCCAATTAGGAGCCTGGGAGTGAACTCATATTGATGCAGAGGGGATGACAGGGAAGCCCTGCAGTAAAACAGGTCATAATATAATTTGATAATATAGATACATCATAATTTGAGCTGTGTGGAGCCAACTCTGCTCCAGTAGGGCCCATTAATTCGGACTTTTTGACATGTGAAACCAGCAAGATTGCTTCTAAACTTGTATCAAAAGCAGTACAAACATCAATAAACTGGAGCTAATATGTTACCAGACCTGAATTGACTCTCCAGAGTTAATCCGCAACTGGGATAATCCACCCACATATAATTTCGATTTGACTGTGGTGGATTTTCTTGCAAGTTCTCACAGAATTAATTCTGCATGAAAAAGTGGACATCTGGGAGGACATCCTATATTCTTCTGATTAAAAAAAAATTTCTAGACTTATATAAATAATGGAATTTAGCTTTAATTAGTAAGTTGAAACCAGTCTTTCCACAATTGCTTTCTAAGAATTCAATAGGATTTTAAATTCTAGGTACAAAAAAAATTTTAAAATTAATTACCATTATCACCTATGTACAGAGAGATTATGAGATTTGTAGAAATTTAAGAGTTTACATCTCCTAGTCTGTAATCTATAATTTTATAAAGTGGGTCACACTACAATGTTTTCAGTTTTTTTAAATTTATCATAGTATTCGATGGAATTACCTTCATGGGACAATCACAGATTTTTTTTTTTTTTTAAAGGAAATCTTTTGGCTCATGTGAAGCTGGAAAAAAAATGAAACAACAAATTTGAGGTAAAAYAACAAAGAGGTAAAAGCAAAATAAAAAAGGCAGAGAAGAAAAGAAATCTCAGTTTTTAATTACTGATCAATGGCACCTAATTTATGATTCTTTGTATTCTAGTTTTGGCAACACAAATACTAGCAGTTGGTATTTTCTTCCTTTCCCTCACTTCTAATTTCTCTTCAAAAGGGGAAAGAACTAATGTTCTCAGCACTTTCTGTTCCTGTGGAATAAAACTCAGAGGTAACAAACATGGCAAACTGAAGAGCTCCATAATGAAGGGACCTGAATAACTGATGTCCTAGACTGAGAGAAAACTGGCACTTGAAAGTACAGACTTAGTAACAAGTGTCTTTAAAAAAATCTAATAATTTTGAGAGTCTAAATTTTAGGGAGTTACTGAAAGATGACAATAGCAAATCTAATGCTGGCAGGTAAGGAGGAGGGAAAAGTGATGCTGACAATTATTAACTTTAAAACAAATTTTGAAGAAATGACTAATGGAGGACATAAAATGAACAGAAAACAGAATAAAATGTAACATGGATCTGCAAAGGTAGGTCGCACTAGACTTGTGCAGTAGCTTTTCTTGATAGGATATGTTCTTAGAAAAGAAATTCAGTAGATCTCATCTATTCTGACTTTACTAAAGCATTTGATACTGTGCCTCATGGGAAAACTACCAGTTAAGCTGAAGAAAATTAGGATTAAAAAAGAAACTATGTGTTGCATAAAGAAGCTGCCTCAAGAGAAAGGCAATGGGTAGCATTGAGAAAGACCAATGAAAGGTTTCTTGAGGAATCCTTGAAGATCCATCTTAGGGCTGAGCTTCCTTAATATTTTCACCAATGACTTCAGAAGAAATACTAGGTGTGCACTGGTGACAATGTTGTAAAACACTGGCAATAGACGGCAGGGTCAAAATGCAGTAATAATAATTGGATAATTCCAAAGAATGAGAGAGAGAAACAAAATTTAATACTTTAAGAGGGAGGGCAATACATTTTGACATGAAAAGCAATAAACATTTGCTATAAACTGGGAACTTGTCAGCCGGAAATGATCAAAACTCTGAAGACTGGGTTGAATTAACTTTTCACACAATGGCTGTGTGCCACTAGCGTGATATAGACACGAAAAGACAAATGTTCCTTGAGTATATTTCATTAAGCATTTCTGGTATAATAGTACTACTAGTACTGTGTAAGGCATCTCATGGGGATGACTGCACAGTTCTGGTCACCAGTGTTCAAGAAGGCAGAATTCAAAGTTTAATAGAGGAAGGCTCCTAAGATGATACAAATGGATAACAGGAGGCTAAAACTCTGAGACAAGGTGATGAAAGCCTAGGTTGTGTATGTATAAAACAATTGTCTAAAAATGCATCACAGGGTGAGGAGGAATTGCAGATGATGAAATGCTAATGAAGGAGGGAACTACCCCTCCTTCATTAGGGATATAGGACAAGGTTAGCATGCTAAAAACTAGGAACTAATTTGACTGTAAGGTGATTCCTACACCTATAGAGCAAACAGGACTTGAAATGGCCTTCACATGGGTGAAGCAGGGGGCAGAAAAGGGGAAGAGCAGTGACAAAGAGTGACTCAGCCCAGCTGTTAAGAGAGGATGTGGGTACCTTTACGGAAGAGGTATCAGGACGTGGACCTGACAGTCCAGGGGTTCTTTTCCAGACTTCCGCTCCAAAATTGAAATTGCCCATATCCTCTTCTTTCCGTTTAGTTGCACAACAGAGACCAAGAAGGTGCTATGCTGCTGTGCAACTCATTCGGTTTTGTTTGTTCAGTGAAATGAACATGCATGGAGAGCTTTAATCAAGTCCTCTCCAGGTACAATGACTCTCTCCACTTGCCTTCTCAATTTCAATAATGTTTGTAGTGTTCTTCTTTTTAAGTAAGATAGATCCTTCTGAGCCTTGAGGGCATTTACATACTACCCTTCCTTTAGAAACTTGTATGTAATGAGTATGTTAACGATTGATGTCCTTTAAAAAACAGCAAACTGTTGAGTTGCTCCTGACCTTCTATCGTATGGAGTTAACAGTTATTCAGCCTTTGGCAGTCTGTCTGATAGAAAGAAATATTGGGATGACAACTATGATTTGCCTTTGAGCAATTGCACACTCCACAGTAACTATTTGCTCTGATTTTAATCGAATTTATTCTCATTTCTTTTATTAAAACTGATTGGCAGAAGGAGCCCAGTATATTCAGTTACTACAGACTTTTGAAAATAATGAGTTAAAAGACAACCACCTAATAATTCAAATCTTTACAATCTGTCTATTGCCTCAGAAGTGAGTATCTACGGACAATGACAGATACTGCCCTGTTCGCTTCACAGCCATTTACCACTTTAATCCCTAACCCAGTCCCTTTTTTTCTCCACAGCAAGGTAATGCCCTTGTGCTGAAAAATGTATTTACATGTAAGTTTCTATCACTTCTCTTAGGCAATGACAGCAGCACTAGCAGAGTCCATTACTCCTCAGCCATTCAGATTTCAAATAAATTTAAATGGGGAAAACTATTCATTTCTGAGAAGGAATAAATAAAGTATTTTATTACTCTGTGTATGTGTTAATAGATGTGTATAAAATATAAGTAAAAAATAGGAATTCTGTATAAGGAAGGCCATCTTTTTTGAAGGAGAGAAAACAGGTGAGGGAGGCATGCAAATTTCTATAAGCTGTTCATTGGAAGGTATACAAAATGCATCTGAAGAATGCTATTTGTTTCTGGCCTCAGCATCTAGCAGGTCCAGTTATGTTCAACATTATCTATAGGAAGAGTTAACTCAAGTAAAATACTGAGTAAGACAGGAACATATGCCATACACAAAATGATCTAAAAAGTACTTTCAGGTAGCGAAGTCTCAAAGGCAGCATGTGCTGAAATGAAAATGGTTTATACTTAAAAAGAGATTTTCACATATTGATGATGTGATCATCTCCTTGACAAATTATAAACCCTTGCTGCAAACTACAAGGGCATTATATGAGAGTTCTTAGACATAGTTCAAAATTATAATAGTAGGTTTGCTGCTGTTCTCCCCATAATGGTAATTATACTGACTGAACAGATTAGCTACTCCCTGAGAATTTCAGCTGTACATGTCATAAGGAATGACATGCTGAACCCTGTATAATTGTCATTGCAAATGTAATTTTTATTGAAAAAAGCTGTTCTATATTCATAATAGTACAACGACGTGGGAGYGCTAAATAAAATGTCATCCTGACTGCAAACAAATCCTGTTGATGCAAGTGCTGCTTATACCACTGTGTCTGCCCTTAAGAAAGTAACCGTCTTCTGGGAAAGCATTCTGAGTCTTGTTCAATTGAGACTGTGAAAATGAGAGCACTTGGGGAATAGACCTGGGAACCTGGCAACCACACTGCTGAAAAAGGATTCTCGCAACAAAAAGAATTTGCATGTTCACCTCTGTATTACCTAACAAGGACACTCCTGCAATTCAAGATTCTGTATACAGTATCTAGTGCCCAAGTTAAAGGGTAAATAATAGTTATCAAGAAATAGTTTTTCCTTATTTTCTGCGACAATGCAATATATGGTATTAGGGCTAAGCATACTGTACATCAAATTCATGATGAAATCTGTAGGATTTTAGCTAGCGGCACCAACAGAAGCAGGATTTGGCCCTGTTAGCCAGGCTAAAATATAATTTTATTGGGATTCCTTTCAGCTGCTTCATCTTTTGCATCAGAGAAATGGGTTCGATGGGACACAAAATTCTGGTGGAACAGAGTCTATTCACTCCTTTCAATAAAAGTAATTTTTCTGAGTTGTCTGATTAATTTTCAGCTACATTTTTAGTCAGAAGCGGAATTTAACTAAGCAATTGAATTATAAACACAGCCTATAAACCTCTAGCTTCACCTGACTCACACAGTKAATTTCCATTTACTCACTGTATGTGACAGGCTTTCCCCTCATCCATTCTCTAATATAGTTATTTGCCAGGTCACTTAAGGGACAGCTTTACTATCCTATCTTAAGAATATGGCAATAGTTTCTTTCAAAGCATGCATAAACCTAATGTAAAATGACTGAAATCAGATACAGTTTTTTTTTTTTTCCTGTGCTTGTAACTGTATGTCATCTGTGCTTAATGGTCTAYATTTCTGACATAATGAGCCTGAGAAAAAGTAAGAATAGCAAGCATGTGGCACAAAGAAGATTTGTACTTGAGGTGAGGCACATTATATAAAAGTGTACAGCTGAGGTTTTAGAGCACAAAGGTCAAAGGACACAAACTCTAAAATTAGTTTTCTCATTTCACAAATTAATTTCAACAATTTTTCTAAATTTCTAATTTGAAGCGATATTTTCTTCAATACCTACAGGTGTGAAAATACTAAATGGAATATTTGTGCTATCTAGCTTTAGGTATCTTACCTAGTAGGGAAACTTTCTTAGGGTGCATTTGTATTTGATGGCGTGAGATAGGTCCTTTCACAGAGAAATTGTTGAAGGAGCCTCCAAGTGCTCTGAATCACCTGCTTAATGAACCTCTCCCTGTTGATCAGAGTGGGTTGGAAGATTACCTGATCAACGTGAGCTCGTATCAACTTATTCTAACAGGCTGTGGCATGAATGCCCGTACCACCATCGCATCGTCTGCTCTCTTTTTTAACAATTCCAAATAGAGCTTTTCTATTTCCAGGGCATTTAAAGCTTTCACATGAAAACCAGTGGAAGTTTTGGGAACCAATGTAATTTTTTGAATCTTCAGTTATGAACACCGACTTTAAAAAAAGTAGTTTTTATAATTTGCTAGTATTTTTTGCTTGTTTTACTGGCTAAGGAAGCCAGTAAGTTCCTCCAAAAATGGACCATCTTTCTCCCTTCAAGCCCCTCACTGGCAAGGAGCTCCATTTTGAACTACTTTCATGCAACCTTTAAAATCATCACCCCAGTCTGTCTTTCCACATGGAAAATGATTTCATCCTGAGAAAGTTACCAACTCAGTGCCCCTTCCCATAACTGTGGTTGATATTTGTGGAAACCCCACAAAGCATCATGATCAGGCTTCCATTGGGTCTGTGTGTACGTCTTTAAAAAAGGTAAGACAAAGTAGTGCATGCATCTATTTCAAAGTATATATATGCACAATCTCTCATACTTCAATGCAGCCAATACTACTCAGCCACAAATACTACTTCAGCTATGCTCTTTTTATGATCACTGTGTTAAATATTTGGATATAAGCACTCAAAAAACCTCTCTCCACTATTGGAGAATATACAACATATCAGCTTCATGAAATTAGGAACACAAAGAACTAACATCCTCCCAAAACTCTGCTATAACTAGAAAAATAAACATATCACTAAACAAAGCCATATCAGAGAAACGCAAAACCAGCTTTACGAAATTAGTTCTCCTATCAAGATCTTCATCAATAAATCCAGTGGTCCCATTAAAAAATGAAGACCATTTTTGCTGATGACTATGAAATTACATTTCTCTAAGTACACAAACTGATTTTGAATTTAACAGCCAAACTTTTCTGCATCACTTAGTTACACTTCTTTCACAGAAACTACAATTTGCATCATATTCCAAATTATAAAATTATCTAAATTGCTAATAAATATGCACATCATAGTTAAGTATCAGTGTAAATGAAGAATGCATGGACTATACTACATCAATATTAATTTTAATGTTCACACCTGTTCTGGTCAATATCTTGGTATTGTTGGAATCAACAAAAATAATAAAACAATAATAAAACAACAGACACAACACACTACATCTGTAGTAGACATGCACACAAATAGTAATCACCTGAGTCCTTTTCTGCTGTTGCTAAATATAAAACAAACAAAAAAAGAGAGAAGAAAAACATCATTACAGAAATGTAACTATTTTAATTTCATTAGAGTAGACTAAATACCAAATAAGGAGTTAAAATCTTCTTAAAMTCTTGAGTATAGCAGTGAGAGTCCTGACAGTCAGCTCATCCAAGTGATGGGTTTTGTCAGCTGAGAGACAAATGGCGTATGTGTTTAGGTAGTATATTTTTATTTACTAGTTCTATATAGTCTCTATTTCAGGCTCACTGGCTGAGTTTGCATTCATACTGTGCCTGGGAATTTAGAAACATAAATAATAGTAAAAGAATGTAAGAATGTAAGAATATAAGAATATTATTTTTGTTAGAGCCCTCTTTGCATCTCTACTTTTTAGGTAGTTACTATTGGTCTACAGCTGATATTATCATGCTATAGTTGCATTTTGAATGACTGATACAATGTTGTTCACTGAAGAAATATTCAAAGAATAGGACGAAAATCCCCAAAATGCATGACAGCTACATTTGAGGACATCAGTAATGTTATAAATATAATGACTATATGCTTTATGTATGCAATTTGAGGAGTAAGCAATTAATGCAAACACTAACATGAATTACTTTCAAAAGAAGAATGTAATTTTGGTGCATGGATACAATAATGCTCCCATAAATCTAAAGAAGCAGAATGGAACCTATTGCTGAAAACTATTACATTTATATCGGTAAAAATGTAGGATATTTGTGATGACCAGAGTATAGAGAGAGACCAATACAGTTCTCATTGCTACTGAAAACCAATGTGTTTAATTTTCTGATGTTATGATGCTGAAGCCCTTCACTTTCAAACAGTACTCTACTTTATTCTCAGAAAAGTACTCAACCTATTTCTCGTTGAGGTACTAGACTTCTGTATGCAATTATCTATTGTGCTTTGGGTTTACAATTACATGAGTGTAAAACTCCTTACAGAAATCTAGTTGTGTTTCAATCAAAAGACAATAAATCAAAAAAGAAATTTGCAAGTCAAAATATGCCATGGGATGGATGGCAGTTTTATGTGCTGTTCCAGCTTATGGCAGTGTTAACAGTGTGCATATTTTAAAGTGAAAAATTTGCTACTTGCAGTGGAACTGCCACAATTCTCTAGGATATAGTAAAAAATCCTGGGCAAAGGTGTATTTACATCACTGTAAAAAACTTTTCCAATCCAATTTAGTGTCAGTGAGTTTAGATATCTTTTGCATTCTTTTGTCACCTTTTAAAAATGTTTCTATTTTTATACSCATTATTTCAACAGGTTTGCTAAAAGACTGAAATACTGAACATTAAAAAATCCTCTTTATGAATACAGGAAGATAAAAACTAAGGAAAACAGTTATTTTTGCTTTTTCATTTTCCAGAATAGATTTAATAATCATCCTTCTTTCTTTAACACGACATGATATCATAATTAATTATGATAAACTGGTTACTAAGATGGTTTCATGTTGTTACTCCCATGATATAATACTGGTTGCTATAGTGATGAGATGGGTTTTTTGTTAATCGCTTGTAAGATTGGTTAACTCATGTTTTTCAGAGAATTTGAGCAGAAATGGAAAAAGGAAAAAAATTTGGCTTTATAATATTGCTAAACATATGAGGCTTCTTCATTTTGTTGCTATGATAAGTCTATTTCTTCTAGTGTATTGCTAGAAATACATGCTATAGAAAAACATTCTATGCATAAAAATGGGATTTTTTTAAAGCAGAATTCATCCTTCATATATTTTCCTCTTAATTGACTCTGCCTCCAAAAGAACAGTTATATAGATGCACACACACTGTTTTCTACTCCTGAATATATCTGTACAGGCATATCTCAAGCTTTCTCACTTATGGAGAATAACAGATGTGTCTTGACAAGGCATTTGACTATTACGACTTCCTTTTTGTTCTACACAAGGTTTACAAATATTAAAATAACATTGTGTATCCTAGCCAATTTTTTTGAGCAATATCTTAGTTAATTTCATGGTATGCGTTCTAGAACATACATAAATTCCAGAAAAAATGCTGCTTACCATCAAATCTAGTATTTTGTCCCGTTAGTTCATTCAGGAAGTCAGGATGTAATTAAGGTTTTAATAATCAGATTATTATTATACATCTGACAACACAACAGCAAAAATAAATAACACTTATTTATCTGTCTGCCTTATACATACATCAGAAAGGCATCTATACCCAGAGTTTTCAAGTTTCAAGGTGCTGTTACTGCTGATAAGGAAAGAATTTCCTACCAATAGTTTAATTACCAGAAATAGAGAAATAAAAAATAATCCATAAACAACCTTTCAGATTTATGGAGAACTGAAAAGTAAGAACAAAAGGCAACTTAAATTAAGAAGTCCTAGTCTTCCATTCAAACAGGGTCCCAGGAGGCATATTAAAGCAATGAATAGGAAAAAGCTCCATAGTTCACCAGCTGAGATTTTAATGAGACATTTCCCCTTGCTGTGGTAGGGGTTTGTTCAGGAAAGGGAAAAGGCTGCTCACAGAATATTCAGTTAATAAGCATTGTTGGCTTTTACAGCCACTTTGGCAGTTGATTGCTGTACTAACCTTCTATTTTGGCATATTCTGTAAGTCGAGTGTAATTGATCAAGGCAGCCTTCTCCAGACATTTTCTAACCACTTTCTTCACCTCTTCTGCTGGTATGGGAGTGGCAATATCTTTCATTAAAACCTGTGTCAGAGACAATTATACTGCTTGGTTACACTCATTACCCAAAACCCAAGGGAAAAGGATAAAAGTATCCTAAAGTTACTGCAGATCTGATAATGATTAAAGGCACAAATCAGAAAAGAACTATTTCAGGTGGTAGAACTAGATATTTGTCTTCGAAGTTTCTGTTCAACCCTGGTTTGACTGCCTGTATGGTATTTATATACAATACCCCTACTGTCTGGCATCTTGCAGCATGCCAGGCAGTCTTCATTTGGGTGACGCCAAGACCAGTATAACAAGAGCATTCCATGGATGGGCTGGATCATGGTGCCCACTAAAGATGTGGATGTGGAAATTTGCTCAGTTCTCACCTCTGGAGAAGCTTCCACTATTGCATAACCATTGACTGTTCAACAGTGTAAAGGAGAAACTGTGAACAACACCATCAGAGCTAGCTAATACGGACTTGCTTTTCTTCCTTCATGAAGTTATTCAAATTCAGCATGTCCTTTCTGTGAAAAACAGTCATCTATAGTAGGCAGGGAAAACATTGAACTTCTGGTGGAATATTTTATTATCGACAAGTAGAAGAACAGATCATATAAAGCTTTTCAAAACCTGCCAGTTTTTAAAGCCTATTCATTTTTAAAAGGCTTTTTTCCTTATCATAGGACTCAGATAAAATGGATCACCTGTTGCAAGTGAGGTAAACTGAGAATATATACCTCTTTATATGAATGCAACATTATATACTCTGGATTACTACAAAAAAAATGCAATAAATATTGTTAATAATTCACTTGCATTTTTACTTTAATTCTATACTCCATTAACTTTCACCAGGTTGGTGTAAACAAAACTCAGTATGTTTTTACCACATTTTAATGTAAATAATAAAATTTCAGATAACTCACAACCTTTTAAAAATGCTTCTCCAATGGTTCCCCAGACAAGCTTATAAAACATATCTAAAAATTACTATTAAAGGGAGGGAGCAAGAGATATGGTCTGGGGAAGGCTATGGTAGAAAAGAAACAGGTTCAGCAACAGAGAAGCTATTGGGAAGACATTGTTGCAAAGCAGACTTCTTCCATTACTTGCACACACATATGACATATCTACCTTTGTTAACTGGCTTCTTTCTAATGAATAACTTCTGGGTTATCAATAAGTGAAAATACAGTATTCAAAAACTTTTATTCTGGATCTGATTTTTTTTTCAAAATTTTCAAAGACAGGTAAAATAAAAGGCATGCACATTTATTCCCAGTCAAGACTGACAACGGTGTTGCTTGAGCACCAGATAGAGTACCATTACCATTTGTAACAGCAGGAACAGTGAGAGGAAATGGCTGTTTCATATAACACAAAGGAATCTACACAGCACTACAATCACTGAGATTGTAAGTGAAAGAAAACATATATACCCAGACTCCCTACATGTTTTTGAACATGGCAGAGGTTTTCTAAGACAGAATCTCTACCCATAGAGTGTTTTGCAGTGCAGAACAACTGACACTCCCCAGGACCAGACCTCTCAGATTTTGGCAAAGCTACACAGACTGGGATCTAAGATTTTTTTGAATTCATACCTTCATTGGGCTCCTGCTGATACAATTCCTCTGGAATCTCTGCTGAAATTTAAAGTTCCCTTTCCTCAGAGATGACTGAGATGCTTTTACCATTATGAGGTCTTCTCCCTTCCAGTCAATATAAGAGGATTTGCCGGGCAGGAGTTTACATTTATAGCTGCCCATGTCAGTTTTGCTGCATATAGCTTTTTCTTCTTAAATTGACTCAGATTATGCATTTATGGAAGATTATTTGGATTATATAGAAGCTTTTTAATGTTACATATCAGTATAGACAACATCAGTAGCACAGAAGCCACAGAAAGCAGGAAAGTGGGGGGTGTAGAGTAGACTTGTACTACTTTAGAGGTAATGCTGCGTAATCGTTAAATTATAAAGAAACAGATTGTCACTACTGTGGCTCGAAGTGAAAGTCCAGTAAGTAAGTAAGCCCTACAGAAAACAGCTGTTAGCCTGTGTGGAAGATGTTGAGAAAAAAACCTCCCAGTGAACAATTAAAACCAGCAGTAAAATACCTGAGAAGACATGAGTCTGCTTTCAGTAGCCTGAATGCAAAAGAAAAATGCAGGCTTAGTACTCAAGCAGAATTTAAAATATGTTCTCAAACTTACCCTTTCAAGTAATGAAAGTGTGGCTTTTAAAGCTCCTTCAGGACGTCCAAAAGGGAAACAGTATCTTAAAAAGTAAAAAAAAAAAAAAAAAGAAAAAGAAAAAAGAGGAAGAGAAAATGATCAGAATTGTAATACCTAAGTTAAGACTTTCCTTTGAGATGTAAATGTACACAACTTGCATTAAATTATGTTAGCAGAAGACTCCCATACACGAAGTACCAATGAAAGCAGAAGGCCTCTTCAGTAGTCTACCATAGAGCATATACATAGTACAGCAGTATCAGCCCACCAGCAGCTCAGGCCTAAATACAGAAAAAATACAACAGGCAAAAAGCATCACTTCCACTTTCTCAACTATGAAGGATATTTAATGGTCTCTGATGAGCTTAATTGTCATCTTCCTGGAAAGAGGTACTATTTCTCATGTAGCCATGACAGCTACTGGAGCTGTGAAGTAGCACTCTGTATATTATATCTTGTTTTAATATTGGATTAAGATAAGGATAAAATGTCAGATATTTAAGTTTCTAGAGATATATGGGAATAAAAATGCCGGCAGATATTCCATAATTTTGCCTATTATATTATCAATAGCTTGGAAAAGCATTTTATGTTATCTTAAATTTTATCAGCTACAACTTAAACCATACCCAGTTCTGTCTTGATACTTTTAAAATTATGTAAATTAAAAAGTGATCCCATTCATAGCTTTGTTTTTCATTTTTGTGTGCTGAATGATCCAATATATCAGCTCAATGAGACTACAATGCTCAGGCAACCGTAACCTCTCTTAATCCTGTCTATAAAATCTTGCTGGGATATCCCCAATTGGAAAAAGGATTTTTTACTTTGCTGAGATTATGTTTTTTCTCATTATTACTCACTGAGAATGGTAGCCTCATATTCTAATGTTTTCCAATAGTAAAATCTTTTCTAATGATAAAAGGATTCAGACCAGTGAATTTTAGATATACATTTTGGCCAGCCAAAATAAAGCCCTGTAGATAAGGTCAAAAAAGGATTTCCTGCAGCAAGAATTCCAGTATTTGTTTTGCCTCATTTTGTTTCTTTCTTACTGTAGTGCTAGCAATTTTTGGGGACAGGTTAAYGAATTAGCAAAGCAGATTTAATGACCTTTAGGCATTAAGTCATCTTAAAACAGAACACATCTTTAGGTGTTTTGTCTCCTCACTTTTCAGTATATTTCCACAATCCTTGACTTGTCTTTCCCACTGTTTATTCCTATCAACCTATCAGAGAGTGAATAAATGTCACTSATTTCTTGATTATACTTAATATTTCAAACAAAGACTTCCTTCCAGGTATGTTCTGCAATGTAAATAACGTAACAAGCTTCCAAAACCCAACCAGTTTTAAGTTCATGATGCAGACAGAAGTCCCACAATAGAATCATAGAATCATAGAATCATTAAAGTTGGAAAGGACCTCTAAGATCATCAAGTCCAACCGTCAACCCAACACCACCAAGCCCCACTAAACCATGTCCCTAAGTGCCTCATCTACACGTCTTTTAAATACTTCCAGGGATGGTGACTCCACCACTTCCCTGGGCAGCCTGTTCCAATGTTTAACCACTCTTTCAGTAAAGAAATTTTACCTAATGTCCAATCTAAACCTCCCCTCGCGCAACTTGAGGCCATTTCCTCTCGTCCTATCGCCAGTTGCTTGGCAGAAGAGACCAACACCCACCTCGCTGCAACTTCCTTTCAGGTAGTTGTAGAGTGCAATAAGGTCTCCCCTCAGCCTCCTCTTCTCCAGACTAAACAGTCCCAGTTCCCTCAGCCGCTCCTCVTAAGACTTGCTCTCCAGACCCTTCACCAGCTTCGTTGCCCTCCTCTGGACACGCTCCAGCACCTCAATGTCCTTCTTGTAGTGAGGGGCCCAAAACGGAACACAGTATTCGAGGTGCGGCCTCACCAGTGCCAAGTACAGGGGCACTATCACTTCCCTAGTCCTGCTGGCCACACTATTTCTGATASAGGCCAGGATGCCGTTGGCCTTCTTGGCCACCTGGGCACACTGCYGGCTCATATTCAGCTGGCTGTCAACCAACACCTCCAGGTCCTTTTCCGMCAGGCAGCTTTCCAGCCACTCTTCCCCCAGCCTGTAGCATTGCATGGGGTTGTTGTGGCCCAAGTGCAGGACCCGGCACTTGGCCTTGTTGAACCTCATGCAGTTGGCCTCAGCCCATCGATCCAGCCTGTCCAGGTCCCTCTGCAGAGCCTTCCTACCCTCGAGCAGATCGACACTGCCGCCCAACTTGGTGTCGTCTGCAAACTTACTGAGGGAGCACTCAATCCCCTCATCCAGATCGTTGATAAAGATATTGAACAAGACCGGCCCCAAAACGGAGCCCTGGGGGACACCGCTCGTGACCGGCCACCAACTGGATTTCACTCCATTCACCACAACTCTCTGCGCCCGGCCGCCCAGCCAGTTTTTAACCCAGCGCAGAGTACACCTGTCTAGGCCATGAGCCGCCAGCTTCTCTAGGAGGATGCTGTGGGAGACAGTGTTGAAGGCTTTACTGAAGTCCAGGTAGACCACATCCACAGCCTTTCCCTCATCCACTAGGCGGGTCACCTGGTCATAGAAGGAGATCAGGTTGGTCAAGCAGGACCTGCCCTTCATGAACCCGTGCTGGCTGGGCCTGATCCCCTGGTTGTCCCGCAATGAACAGGGATTACTCAGTTTATTGCACAGACAATATGTATGAGTACACACAGGCAGCAAGCTTATGTGTGCAATTGGTGCAAGGAGCTTCTGACAGAGAAGAGTTGTTTTCTTGAGATAAGCAGCTTAAAGAAAAGGAAGTGTTCACAGCAGAGGCCTAAAGGGACACTCAGCAGTCCCACCTCTGTGCTGCTGAGGAGGCAGGGAAGCAGCATCTTGCCAGCAAGGAGAAATTCAATCTCTTGGATAAAACCCCCATGGCAGCTGACTTCACACTGTCCAGCTGCGGCAAGGATGCTCTCACAGCTGAGGGGATCTTTAAGGATAGGGAGACATAGATGATGACAGTGGTCAACTCAATTATTAGACATATGGACAATTGGGTCTGTGACATCCAAGAGGACCAAGCAGTAGGTTAGTTGCTGGGTACAAAGGTAGTGGACCTCAGTAGATGTTTATATAAGTTACCTAGGGGAGAATAGAGAAGGAGCAGCACTCATGGTCTACATTAGTACCAGCAACATACGGAAGTGTAGGAGGAACACTCCAGAGATTAAATTCACACAACCAGGTAAGAGATTAAAGTCCAAGACCCTCACGGCAGCTTTCTCTGAAATACTGGCTCTTCCACATTTGATGCCTGAGAGGCAGGCAGAGATCTGGGGTCTCAGTGGGTGAGCTGACAGAGAGGACACGTTTAAGTACCTTAATAACTGGGAAATACTTTAGATGAGACCCACCAGCACGGAATGGCCAGACTGCATCTTAATCATAATGGAGCCAGGCTGATAGCAATGAAAATTAAAATTAAAAAGGCCATAGGGAAGTATTAAAACTGGAAGATGCGGGTTAGCTGACAGGCATGGGAGAGCATCTTTTTCAGATGGGTGTGACCTAGTGACCTAGGTGGACATAGCAAATGTTCAGTGCATCTCTGAAAAKGCAGGAAGAGAAATACACTCTTCAGTTAAACTGTCCACAATGACAGCTGACCAGTGCATACAATGCTAGGCAATGGAGCGAGGGCAAAGCTTAGAAAAGTTCYGACATATTACAGAAAAAAAAAAAGTGCTGATGATCCTTGAAAGTCTGTACCACTGACCCCCTAATTAGGATGATGAGAGTGATTAGGAAATGTTAAGTGAGATTAGAGGAGCTGCAAATTGATGACAAATAGTAATAGTAAGAGATTTCAACTATACACATGTACACTTGATCAATGTCTCATTAGGATGAGATATAATGATAGTATTTTGGGACGCAGTTTTGAATTGCTTCCTTGGACAACTAATTTAGGACCCACAAGAAAAGATGTTATTCTGGATTTAGTCCCAAATTTGAACAGGACACAGTTTGAGAGGTGCAGAGCAGGAGAGGTGCTCTGTAGTAGTGATCATAAAACAATAAAATTTAATAATGTAGCAAAAGAGAACAGGCCAAAAAAATTCAGTACATGTACGTTCAGTACATGTATATTCAATTTCAAGAATGGGAACTACGAAGAAATGAAGAACTTGAAAAACAAAAGCCAAACCCTTAAAGGAGCAATCAAAAAAGCAAGAAACCTACAAGCAGCCTGAGGGAATATTCAAAAAGTAGGAGCCCAAGTCAAACACATGCCACAATTAAAAAAAAAAAAATGGTCAAAAAACCAAACAAAAACTCCTCTATGTGGCTCCATGAGAAAGCTAAAGAGGTTATTGTAGAGAATCTGGCATTTAAAAACTGTAAAACCTATCCAAACAAGGAGGACGTGAAAGCCTCTAAAATATTCCAGGGCACACGTAAACAGCACGGATGCTCCAACTGACAGTAGAAAGAACAGTGGAAGCAGGAAGCCAGCTTGGGAGATGGTGGGACTGCCCCGTGACAAGGAATACAGGGCACTCGGGGACAGTAAGGCCAAAGCAGAGAAACTCCATGCATGCTTTGCATCCATCTTTACTGCTGAATGTATTTTTCAAAATATTCAGCATTTCACAGTTATCAGAACAATTTTGATGGATTGAAATATGGAGTGGATTTAATACCATGTTTTCTTAAGAAAGCAGTCTCACAGCCAAAGTTATTCTGTGTTAATTAATGATACAGGTGATCTTTTTGCATTATATGATTCTAAGTTCTCTTTTAAAGTCTAATGCCAATTCTTTATTAGGATGTCCTATTTTGTGACTATATATGCTTTATAAATTCAGATTCCAGGGCACTATTGATTCTTCCTTCTACCACTATTATGCCAGTATCCTTGTTTAAATCCAGACATTCCACCTATTTTTTTTTATTTCTAACATTTGCGCAGAGAAAGAAATAATAATTGCTCTTCCCCTGGCAGAACACTGTTTGTCTATCATGATTAAATGGGATTTTAAGGCAAACCTTAGACTCCTCTGAAGTATGGAGGCATTCATCTTTGAACGACGCATTTAATTGCTCTCAAGGAGGAGTTTCTAACATTGAATACCCTCAAAACCCACCAAGACTGAGGCAGAAAGATCCTACGGTCACTGATATAGCCCAAGCTCATCAACATACTCTAGTGTGTAGGTAAGCAGACATAATGGGTTTTACCTTTATTTGTTCCAACTCAAATAATTATTTAGACATTATTGTACATTTTTTAATTAGTCTCATGCACGTGAAGGCCTGAAGGTGAACAGAATTATTCTGAAGATGCCTAGCCATTCTTCTTGTTCCTCCATCTCTCTCCTCTCTCTGTACATATTCAGAAGGCTTCTGCTGCTTCTATATTTTTTGGGCCACAGCTACTCTCACTGACCTCACCATTGTGTATGAGTAAAAGTACTTATATTCATTGGAAATTACAGCAGTTGTGTTTCTACCATAAACTTGACAGGATATGGTCATAAGTACGCCAATCACAGGCCAGAGGTCTTCTCCCAATACTCCTTCATTTTTTTTTGTAGCAAGCATGAGAAGATTGCCACAGAAACAAGTTTTCCTTCCCCCTGCAGATGACGTTCTTTGTCAGTACTCTCCTCCTGCCTTTCCAAGACCTGGGCAGGAAGCACTCTGTCTTATGCTGCTCTGTATCGCTTCTCTGGCAAGAGCTATTTAAGCCCATGGAAGACAGGAAACAGGAAATGTGTCAGGGAAGAATCTTTAAAGGAAATTAAGGAAGGGAGCATCACTTTTTCCCGAAAGGAATACCCTCCAAGGACAATCCTAGCTCTCTTTAGTTTAATACAGAGATGAAGTCCCAAGTGAAGACTGCTCTGTCCTCTATGCTCAAAAAATCCCCAACAACCTAGTTATGAACATGACAAATAGCAGTGAATACTAGACACCTCATCAAACCAGAGGGGCATCCAACAAACTTATAGCTAACCTTGCCAAACAAAAGAAAGCTGTTTCACACARCACTATTTAAACTGGGAAACTGGTTGTCATAAAGTGATACAGAGACAAAAAATTTCTATAAATATATTTGAAAAAAGGATTAGATTGACAGAATGATGGCAGATAGGTTGGTTTAGTGTGATAAACTAACAGATTTGGTGGTCTACATGCCATTTTTATGCTAAGCTTCATAGACCATCAATTGCTAGAAAATAGAAGGAAATATCACCCCAAGTTTGCTCTGTTTCTTGTACTCCTTCCCTAAACATCTTCTACTGGTATTGACAGCCCTTACATATGACAGACTCGTTACTGAGGATGATGGACCTTAGCTGATTTAGGAAAGATAAGTATATCATGAAACCAAGAAAATGACATTAGACATCTAGAAAAGTTTTAGCTGCCATCTATCAAAGATGTTCTCTACTCATATGATTTTTCTGATCAGTACTAATCCGGAAATTGCTATGGCTCAGTCATTTTCATTCACACAATTTTCTTAGTTAGAGTTATAGAAAGCTTAAAGTTTAAAAGGATCGAAAAAAATCAGACCTATATTCTTGCACAATCTTTTCTACCATAGAAAAATACAATTCACAATACACAAATAAATTTTTAAGCACAATCACTTGTGTAAATAAATTATTCCATATTTAATATATTCAAAGATTCTTTGCAGGTAGACTATTTTATTTTCATTCCACTTGTTCAAGACCAAAATTGAACACCATGAGAAAATTCTTCCAGAAAAAACTTAGTATTCATTGAATAAATTATACACTCACCTGAAATGGCTTATTTGGTTTTCTAAAAGGGAGGAAAGTCTGTCCTTAATTTCCTCAAACCTTTCTTTCTCTTCAACGGATACTGTTCCAATTCCATCTGGCCTGTAATATTAAATATTGAATAATCGTTGATATCTCTTCATGCTGATTCCTCTTTGAACAGTGATCTTTATTTTTAAAGCTTTCAGTTAACATGCATGCTAACTTTCCTTTTCCCTTTCCCATTGCCTTGAAGGATAAACAGTAACTTGTGAATATCGTTAAAGAACAGACTGCAACTAGACAAACAATTTAACTTTTGAGCTGAACTTTTAAATTCAAGTCCCAAGTTTCTACCTGATTCCAATATGAACACAAGGTAGCATATATTCCTCCCAAATCACTCCCAAAGATATATAATACCCTTTCTCAAGAAAATTAGTACTATTGGCACAATGGAGGGGCCTACTCGGATCTTGTGGAATTTAAACTCCTTGAGTCTTCCAGATATTTTCCCAGAGGCACAATATGGCTGAATGTGATTTTAAAATAAAGGTGGGAGGCAAACGACAGTGAGAAAAGCCAGAGCAGGCAACACCTAGGAATCCCCCTGCTTAGAGCGAGCATAGATTTTTGATCCCCCATCCCATACTGACAAATAGCAGCATGTAAACAAGACTTCCATAGAAATATAGCATAAAGGATGCAACAAATAAATAGTCTTTAAAAAACAAAAGCACTGGCATTTTTTTAAACATCAAATTTAAGTCCCAATAATTAATAATAAGGCTTGTATTAAGTACATTAAGCACACACTTAGAGTCTTAGCCTAAAGGACTTATTAATGTATTTATATTAAAATAATGACAAAATTAAAGAAATTTAAATACACATTTCCCAAATGGTATTTTTGCCATGCAGTCACAACTTCCCCTCATACAGCATACTTCAAAAAGAAATATCTGAAAAATTCCTGTTACTTTCTTAACTTCTAGCTCCAGGGTGACAAAACAGCTACTGCTTCCCACCTGAGTTTACTACCCTGACACTAAGCGTGGACCCAACCTCTACCTCCTCCAGAGCCTCCAAAACTGCATCTCAATGTTTCTAGAACTGAGAAAATTGTAAAATGACATGAAGAAAGACAACATCGTTTTGCTAAATTGTTACTTTAACTTTCTCCACTATACTTAAATCTAGGAGGGATAAGTTGCTACCTGATCATGACGTAAACAATTCTCTCACCCCTTAAATCACTTATATTTGTGATCTGTCAAGTCAAGGTGGAAAGAATGCCTGACCTCCTTAAATTATTGTGAAGACAACAATAAAAATCAGATGTGGTGGAGATATGAGTAACCAGGCACATCAATATACTATTTTATAAATTTGATGTGAAAGAACAAATAACTTATCTTCTCTCTTTTGATGGATGCCAGGATACTTTACCTCAGCCTTCTGACAGATGGAACGGGTTCAAATTTAAGTAAATTGCACTGTCTGATTTCATTGTCAGGAGAGATCGTGCTCTGGAGTGATAAAGCAAATAGTTCTGTCATATTAAACCTCGCTGAGGCATGTCATATATATGACAGAAAAGACCTAGGGGTCCAGAAAACAGTAAGTGAAAAAGGTGAGCCAGTAGGATGTCATATCTGTCAACCTGCAGTAAGGTTAGGATCACTACGTACCGGGGACCTGTCACTTCACTGAGTTTGTTGTCATAAAGAACCTCACTGACAACACCTAAAATTTTCAGAACTGTTAAATATATTTTCAGTAGATGTTTGGATAGAAGCAAATGTCCCAGAAAAAAAAGAAAGAGTACACAAAAAGGTGTTAGAAAAATGTACCATCTATAGCACTGAAAAACTTGTCTCTTGAAAACATGCTTTTAGAAAACAGCACAAACTCTGAATCATTATTTTGTTTCTTCCTGTTAGCCTTATTGCAACAAGCAGAATATAAAAATGCATTTTTGCAACACAGTTCTGAGACACATACTGTGCTGGTGATCATTTTTTGCTACTCTTGGGAATGTCTATCTACTACTGAGAAAAAAGAATCCGTAGAAAAAAGAATCTGACTCTGAGATGAGCTGAGATAGAAAAAAACAGATAAATCATTTCAAAATTCCCACTCATTTTGTCTTCTAGAATTTTTTCTTTAATTGCTTAAAGACAGAACAAAATAAAATAGTGCTGTTTTGAGCTGGTTATTTTTATTTACAAATTACTGTGCCTGCCAAGAAAATCAGACTCAAGCAGTCATTTGGTTTTCAAAGGTTTAAATCATCCATAAACTATGCAAGAACTATTTTGCAACTAAAAACAACAACAAATGCACCTTTGCTGCTACCCCAAATGTTATGGATAGTGGTTTGGACTTGATTTTTTCAATTCAAAACCAGTGTTCAGCTTTCCTATTGCAGCTTGAGACCTCTCTTTCAAGAACTCAGCCAAGAACAGTGATGGCCTGTCTAAAGAAGAGTTTTCATCTTAACATTATCTTCTCAAGAAGGTAAAGGGAAAGTGAATTTTCCTTTCCTACACATTCTTTTCCTCCTTATTCTTCACAACTGCGTTTGGGATTAGAGAACTAGTCGAAACAGTGAACTCAAAACCTGAGTAGCCTTCTCTCTCTCACTTATACTAATTTTCCATTTTTTGAGAACTCTGTCAGTTGGATTTGGATTGGCCTGTCTTGTCTGCTTAGATCACAGTCTAACTGGCACAGATGTAATGTTGTCTCTGGTCACATCTCAAATTGTTTAATTCACTCAGACTTAAATATCAAAAGAGATTTGAAATAAATACCTCATGAACTAGAGCTAGTAAATTCAAGTGGGAAGTAGCTGTTCGACCATAATACACTTAAATAATGACATCAAAAATAGAGGTTGACCAGGATTTTTAAAKAAACTTTTACTGTGACAATCTTGCAAGATTGCTGTCCTGATGGCAGTTACTCTAGGGAAGCTGACTGATTAGGTGGTGGATTTAGGTTTTCCTCTGGGAATGGACTATTTTTCCTCACTTGATATAATCCTTCAAGGCTTGGAGTACCCTCTAGAAATATTTTGATGTCTACAGGTCTTAAAACCTGTAATAATTTGCAGAGGTAAATTGATGCATTGTAGGATTAAGATTCTTGTGAATAGCTATGGCACGTGAGATAAAAATGGTATTCCAGTTCCAATGGGAATTAGATATGATGGAACCTGGGTTGACTGTAGATTGTTTCCAGCCCTCAGCTTTGGAAACAGCTTCTCCTAGTGGCCTCTCAGAGAGTGAATTGTTACCTTAAGCAAGACTGTTTTGTTGAGACAGCCTTGCAAAATACTAACTGAACWTGACTGACTTTTCTTTTTTTCTCTGGAACGTCATTGATACTGGTGCTTTTTGCATATTTGTATATTTTAAAAATGTTTAAAATCTTTTCAATAAGTTTTCCTCATTAAAGAGCATGAGGAGAGGAATGCACAGATTGATATTTCAGCATGTACACACATACACATAGATGAGAACAGTAAGGCTGACCAAAAGAATCTGCCAGAGAAGGATGAGCAATTATGATGAAAAACAAAATACAAGAAAAATACTTCAGCTAAGGTCTTACTTCAAGACATTTATATAATAAACTACATTTCAAGGGTGTAGGAAAAACAAAAACAAAACTTAAATGTCATCTTGGCTCCTAGAAACAAATTGTTTTAGAAAACTTCAGTGCTTTCTAAGAGCACTTCTTTTTAAATTCAGCAGGATGTACAATAAAATGAAAGAACAATGACAATTTTCAAATTAGCAAGATAAAAGTTTGACYTCTTGTTTCTTAGTAAACAGAAGATTAAATTGTTTAGAGTTTTGATGTAGAGATTTTATTATCTATTTATAGGACTTTAATATCCAAGGACTTTAATACCCAAATTTTCCTTTAAAACACAATTGTATTAATAAGGCTTTTGCAGAGTCCATGGTTTATGTTAGACAAGTCTAAGAAAAACAATGATTTACATTATCAGCTTAGAAGCAGGCAGAGCAGACCTCTTTTTATTAACAGAAAATGAAGAGAGCAAATTATCACGTGGCATTTAAACATAGCTTTAACCAGCAGGCACTTGAAGACCGAGCATTTTGTTGTTTATATTAACTATTCTTCAAACATTCTGACAAAAAAAATGGCACAATAGAGCCTTCTGCTGTATGCATTTCTCAGGCTGATCCTACATCTGCTTACAGGTCATACCCTCTTTTTCACAAATGAATGAAAAAGACCAATTGTGAAGGCCACTAAAACAGATTAAGATGATAAATCAAGTTAATTTTAATGATCTTTTATGCAGTTATATTTTAGGTGGGATTCATTAATGCCCTTCTACTGAAAAGCTAAGCATGTACTAATATAATATCATTTTGCCCAAAGTATAAGGGTATGTATAGGCATTAATCACTTGAAATTAATGACAAAACAATGTATAATGTTTCGGGAAGGGGAGGCTATGTAATAGCATTAGCTGTTCCTTCATTGCCTAAGATGGCAAGTATCACCTTAAATATGCAGAACTTTGTTCTAATATTTCTTAATGTGTGAATTGTTATTAATTTTCTATTGACAATTTCTCTGAGGCTTTTCAGAAGCAAATTTGTTTTGATATGTTGAAAAATGTGCCTCTGTTAATACTGTAGTGAGGACACATTTTATTATAACATTATTATAGTTATTAGCACTTTCCAATACAGGACAGTATCCTTCCTTAAACCAAAGGTGAGGTCAACGTGGCTTCACTTGGTACCTGCAACAGGGTGAAGAACTTTGCTTATAGCTTTGAACTCAGGAGAACTCTACTGATAACTTTCTTGTGGCTATTTACAACAGTAATATATAGAAAGCTCTGTGACTAATTGAACAACATTAATTAAAAAAACCCAAACTTAACTATTTAGAGAGGCCTCACATCAGAGGCTTAGGGGTATGATGCTCATAAGTGAACCACTTAAAAAGGAGAATACAGATTAAATTAAAGAAGGTTTACCTTCCTCTGTGCTCCATATACCTTGGAGATGATCAGCTTCCAAAAATGAAGGATGAACTGGATGACGCAAGACACTTGGCACAGGGCAGTACATAAAACTGAAAGACCTAGTGAAAAAGTTCTATTCTCAGCATTGCCCATTGAGCCTCAGAAAAGRGTAAGATTACATTCACTTGAAGAAAAGGGATGTAAATGTCCAAGGATCAACTAGTTTTTCCAGTTTTGAGAGAACACTTCTTCTCATCTAGAAGCACAAACTCACATAGCATATAAATCCTAAAAGGTATATTTTCTCATTCCATTATTCTGGGGAAATGGTGACTGATAATAAATGACTTTTGAATAAAAACACGATTTCGAGTACGAGAAATCCACTCTCACCATTTCCATTATAAAGGACTGATAAAAAAATAAGACAAGTTACCAAAAAAAAGACTCCTGTTAAGTCTCTAGATGCTCTATCAAACATGAGACAGAATTTATATAAGATGCTGATAGACTGATGGAATATAACTTCTGATGTAACACACTTCCCTAAAGATCCTATACTGTAAGGGATCTCAGGCTCCTTCCTCCGGCTGTTGGACAGCCTTGGAACAGATCTAAGATTAAAGCAGAAGGCTCAATTGCCAATGAAAAACAGTGAAAGAAGACCTTTCACCTGCTATCATTACAACATAGACAGAACATGTGGAGTTGAGAGTGAATAAGAAGCACAGCAGAAAGAGGAAGCATTTTCAACTGCTTAAAACTGAAACGTTCCACAAAATCCTGCTAGCAATGGTTTCTTGGGAAAACCATCTAAGAAGAAGTCTACATGCTATTCAAATATTTCTATATACCAAATTATACATATAAAAACATAGCACTTCCGGGAAAAGATCAACTGGACAAAACCTTTCATGTCAGATGGTGACCATGTGCAGATAAATGGTGAAAATACTGACTTAAGATCTGGAATTTTAGATTAAATCTTATTAGATATTKTTTATGAAAGACATAAAATGAAGGAGAAACCAGTAAGATACAGACACCCTTATTTTAACTCTAGAGTTAATTTAGTCAGAAGAGAAGGAAACATCTATTGAGAAGCTCCACAAAAAATGATTAGAAGAGACAGAGCAATGTAATGATGTTATTTTCCTTATTTTTACAAAGTTCCTTGTCCCAGATTTGAAAGGGATGATTTCTCTGGATATTCTTTTATCACTTGACACAAAGTGTAAAATTGCAATAAATGGTTCTTATCACAAAATATTGAAAAACAAAAAGAAATATATGAATGCATAGCACTCTCCAAAGTTTCCATAGTTTCATTTCTCTTATGTGTTCATTTACTCCACTTTAAGATATTTCCTCCAAGCATAACAGGAGCAAGAACCCTATCAGAGAGTCTACAGTGCCAAATGATGGAAAGGATCTAAAAGGAGCTCTCCGAGAGGGCAAGGCTAATGCAGAGATACGAAACAAATTCTTTGCACTGGTGTTTATTATGAAGGAAATTAAGAAGATTCCTATGCTGGAACCCTTCTTTGTTCACAGTAAAAAAATCTTTATTTTCAGCACAGAACCTGTCCAAAATTAAAGCAACTGAGAAAAAGTTTATGGAACAAATTAGAAAATGAACATTAGTAAGTTGCCAGGGCCAGAACTGAATTACCTATGGTTGTGTGAAAGTGCTCACCGAGAACTGCCTTCCTCCTTCCTGAGGAATGTGAGATCAATTTAAAATCAGAAGAAGGTTCCAGGGGAGGTAGGGGGAACTACAGGCCAGTAAGTTTTCCATACATCCCAGAAAATTAGAAGGATATTTAAGGATAAAATTAAAGAACATTGGATAAATATTATCTATTGTGAAGAAGTCTGTATGGCTTCGAAGCCATAAGACAGAGAAATCTTACCTTCTGATCTTCCTGAAGTTCTCTAAAGGGAACAAAAAGAGGTGGATGAGTGTGACCTAACTGATACAATGTACCTGGATTTCCAAAAATCTTTTGTCAGAGTCCCTAACCAAAAGATTTTAAGACAATTAAGCAGCCACTGAGTAAGAGTGAAAGTCCTTACACTTACAGTGAAAAAAGAGAGTAGGAATAAATGGTGAGTACCTGCAGTGGAGTTAAGTTATCAGTAGAGTTCTTCAGGGATCTGTGCTGAGACCTGTGTTATTTTACAGTATTCATAAATGACCTGGCAAACAGCTCAGAACTGAGATGATAGTAAATGTAATTGTAATGATAGTTATGTGGCATAGTGTGGAATTCCGGAAGGACCTTACGAAATCAAGTAGCAATAAAACAGCAAATAATGATCAAGGCAGATAAATATAAGGAAAAATCAGTTGCTATTCAGGACAGAGATCTTGGTGTTATGATGGATAATTCCATGAAACTGTTGCTGTTCAGTAGCAGTCAAAGAAGCCAATCAACATTGGCAATTACTAGAAAAGGATAAGGAATTAGCAGAAAACATCCATCCAGTGTAATCAGTGCATGGTTCACTCATACTTCTTGAATCTTAAATAGCAAAGAGACAACAGAGAAGGATTTTCTTTTTTTGTCTCTCCTCCGTCTCTTCCAATAGCAACAGAGAATGAAACAAGATGTGTAGGAGTCAAGTTCAAAGCAAGAGTTCTTCAAGCAAGAGGAGGATGAGTTGTGGAACTTGCTGCCAAAGGGGTTGAGGGTGCAAAGGGCTTACACAGGTTCAGGGGTGCAATGGACAAGTACCTGAAACAGAGACTCATTCCAGGTTACCGAACAGGCATATTCTGAGCTGCAAAGAGTTGGAAACTGAAAGAGCACTAAGGAAATATTGCATACGCTTGCCCTTCTCTTACTCCAAGCAGGTCAATGCTGGCTTAGAAGAACCCTGACTCAATATGACTGTTCTTCTACGCAAACACACACGCGCTGAAGATTTCAAAATGAAGACAGAAAGAAACTATTTATCTTTGGTTACAAACTGATTTTTGGAGCATTACTTTCACCTTCACTTCTCATATATGAACTTCCAATAAATCAGCTTTCTTTCTGAATAGAAAAAGGTATAACCAGGGAATATGCTTGAATTCTGAATTTTTCAATTCAGTCTGTAACTCAGCAGGAGGAAGGAAGTCACTTTGCACTTCATGTGATACCCACCAGCATCCATTTCAGACAAGAGGGACTGAATAGAAGTCACAGCATGAAAAGTAGACAAAAGTGAATGTGATGGGGAAGAAAACAATAGCTCCTACCTGGACTGTTTAGACTGAAATGTCATCATTCAGGAATATCCTCTAGTTCCTTGTTCTGCCCATTTCACTTTCACCAGAGATACACAAGTGTATGCATAACTGCAGTGTGAAAAGTTCACTTGTGAACTAATGACTTTGATGGGGACCATATAGTGGAACATTTCAGAAGAAAAACATTGTGAAGAGGAGCCAAAGGAGATGCTATTGTAAAGTTATATAGCACCAGAAGCACAGCCAATGGAAGCTGATTTTATTTACTAGAGGAAAAGGAATCAGTCGATTCAGAAACGAGGATGTGTTTTTGTTTAAACATTCAGCAAGGCTACTCTTTTACTAAAATATTTTGCTTTTTGGCTATTTAGGAAGAGAATGTCTTAAGAATGTCATCCACAAAAGCAGAAATACCTTTTCTATGTAAGCAGTTTGTTAGCCCAGTTGTAATGCTCTCCCCGGCAGAAAAGGAAAGGCACAAATGAGGCTTGAATTCCTCAGTCTAGCACTCAGCACGTTGTGCTCGACCCTGCATAAACATTTCTGTTCCCAAACCAACAACATTGGCATAAGAGACACACTAAGTACCAGTACGCTTGATAACTCTGTCAGAACTTGCTATCTATATCTTTGTCTCAGGAAAGCAAACAGCTGGGGACTGTTCTCTGGTCCTGAGACCAGGTGGCAAGGTCTGCTGCATACAGCCTACACCAGAGCTCAGTTCAGATCTTCTCTGTGCTCCACGATGTCCCTGAAGCTCTAGGACAACAACCCACTTTTATGTGTTTGTTTATGTATATGTTTTGAAATAAAAAACCATGGCTAGTGCTACAGCCTGCAAGAGCATTACAGCCTGCAGCATGAAACAGAGTTCATATTTCAAGTCCTAGGGTGCAGCAAAAGAGCATAGGGGATACCCAAGGGTTCAAAATCTGCCGGAAGAGTTCTGGAGACATATGAAGGGTGGAAAGAGCCAAAGCTGATTCAGCCCTGTTCATAGTGTTTACTGGGAGCAGTATTCAGTACATGCAATCCCACAATCATGCCTGGGATCTCAGAGAGTGCCTATGACTAATGGACAGATGGGGTCCATTGTATGAGACTGCTTCCTCACCAGTTTTATTTAGCAAATCAGATGCAGCCATTGGTGTGCTCAGCATATGTCCTGGTATGGCCCCAGTATATTTTGTAGATTTGCTCTGATTTTTGCTTGAGTTTCTCCCCACCAGGCTACCAGAAATGAAGGCAAGTGACACCTTTATCRATCATTTGACTGATGTCACTAGATTGCCTGCTACTCTAAAATTCATGCCTAAAAGAAATTGATAATTTGAACTACAGATATGGCTGCATTTCTACATGCTCCTCCATCACCTGACTTCAAGATAATTTTCGATGATCTTTCTCAGGCTACTGGAAGGTCTAAGACTCCTCTGTGAATCAAAGGTGAAATATAAATTGAATACATCATGCCCAGCATATAAAGCTCTTTGTCTTTGTTCTGTGGTCTTTCTAATTCTCAGCCTGACTTATAAAACTGAGATGTATAACACCAGAGATCAGCCTAGAACTTTGGCCTGTTGTGCATTGTCTGTGAAATTCTTTTTTCCCTTTTACTATTTCTTAGTGCTGCGGCAGATGAATGAGTGGATGTATTATATGCGTTTATGTGTGTCTGTCATCCTCAGTGAGTGTGTCTGCTTCTGTCCTTGACTTACTTTTCTTCTTTCTTCATGTTTCTTTTTTCTTCCTTATTACAATATCTCAGTTCTAGTCAGACCCTCTCTGTTCAACACTTCTTTTATTCCTAAAACACTCATAATGCTATTCAGAGAATATCTGTACAGAAGGAATAGACAGAATACAAACGGAGTGCTTACCACTGTGTAAATGATGTGCTCCCTGAGATATTTTCATGCACTGCACGCACTGTTGTCCTTCACTTAAATTATGAAATAAAAAGAAATGTATCTACCTTTCTTTTGAATTCTTGAAATAAGTTTGAGCAATTACCACTGTATATTTGTCTTGTTAGGTTGAAACCAGTAATAAAAAGGCTAGAAACAACAAAGACTTAGACTCAATAGGAAATACGAATGTGTCACGTTCTTCAGGAACTGACAAAAGCAGCATGCTTTTACAGAGAATAGATTACCAAGTAAAAGCCAGAAAATCTCCTAACTTACCAGTACGAACATTAAGATTCTTGAGAGTATTTCAGGCACATTCAAAAACATTTTAATTTTGGATATTATTATCAAGGATTACATAATGTTAATCTCCCACTACCAAATCACTCAGGTCACAAATGCCCAGCTCCTGTTCTCGCAGATGAGGCTTTGTCTGAGCTAATGAAGGAAACAATATCCTTTTTAAGGATTRTCCCTTCTTCACTGGCTCGAGGACAAGTAAAACGGCCTCTGTGACTGACTGGTTGCAAGGCAACATAAGCATACATGTTGGGAGGAAAACCTCTCTCTCTCCTGATCTCCACCAGGATTCAGTTTTGGGGATTTACTGACAGCATCACAGTAATCGCTTTTTGGGACTGTGTCTAGATTTTCCCCTAGCAGCAGAATTGGATCAGTTGAGAGGGGGAGACCTATTGGGTTTTCCCTTGCTATTTTTGAACTTTTTAAACATATTTCCTACAGCAGTCTACAARTCTAGTGTGCACAGTAGGGTATAAATGCATGTTGTCCTATAATTTGATAGATTGCCTGCCCCACTCCCCACTCCAGTACAAGGAAGACATGGATAAACTGGAGCAAGTTCAGTGGATGGCGACCATGACAGTCAGAGGCCAGAGCACTTGCTCTGAGGAGAGGCTGAGGGAGCTGGGCTTGTTCAGCCTGGAGAATAGGTGGTGTCTAGAGGGACTGAATGGCAGCCCCCAGCTGCTATGGGGAGGCTGACAAGAGACAACGGATATAACTACACTGAAATAAGACAGGTTCAAACCGGGTAAAGACCTGACTGGATAAAGCCCTGAGCAACCTGGTCTGACCTCACAACTGACCCTGCTTCGAGCAGGAGGTTGGTCTAAGACACCTCCTGAGGTCTCTTCCAATCTGAGCTATCCAATGATCCTATCTCCAATACCTGCTGTTCAACAGCAGAGCTAGTTCCCTCACAACTTGGAATAAGACACAGATGAAGCAAAAGCTTCTTTTAAAGAACGTGCTTAGCACAGCAAAGGAACAACTTAATCTTTTCCAAGTCTTTCACTTCCAAGTGGAAGGAAGACATGATCCCAAGAGCATCACTGTGACCAACAGCTCCTGAAGCAGCCTAACCCTTTAGTGGAAAGAATTCCAGAAGTGCCCTAGCTCTCCTTGGCTGGGGGTCACACCACATTCCCAATATATGTTATTTCTCCCTGTGGTAGCACAGCCAGAAGAACTCAGCATAGCATGATTAGTTGCCAAGCTACAGACTAGAAAAAGAGTCAAAGCTTCCCTTAAACTGCAAAATTGTTCAAAATGTTCACTGGAAGCACCATTCACTAACACAACACAAACACAAAATGCAGAAGACTACCTTTTTAACAGGATGATATCCTTTAGCCTTGAATCAGCCTGTCTATACAATGCCCAAGAAAACACACTGCATTAAGACAGTACAAACTGAAAGGAGATTTTTTATTTTTTTTACAGTAATCTGTATAGAACCTCCAAGATCCCAGAAGAAACTTTCATGAACTGATTTCTGTTGTGTGCAACTTCCCCACCTGGTGAATGCAAAAGCCTATAAATACTTTTGCTTCATCCTAAGGCTATGAATTTAAAAATATATCATTAAATTACCTGTTACCATGAACATGAGAAGCACAAAATGCAAAACTGTAGTGGAGCAAGGTTGGATCAATGACAGAACCATTTTCTGAATGTTCAATCAATTCATTGAGATAGCAAAGATGGCGGTGACAGCCTCTCACTCCGTAGCGAGCACAGTATTCATCTAATACGAAGACTTGACCTGGGCTAAACCAACCCTGAAAGAGAAAGGCAAAAAACCCCACAACATTTTGAGATTTCTTTTCCCACTCACAGCTTTTAAATCAAACAAAGAACAGAAGGATATATTTTTGTGTGCATTACATAAACTTTTTATACTAGATTTATATCTGACTAATGCTGATGGCACTGGAAGCTAGATCCAGCAATAGCCCTCTTGCTGAAAGGAGTAAGTGTCAGGAAACTATCTGCAGTTCTGCGTTACCACTACTATGAAATAATATGGTTTTCAAAAACATGCTAATACATCCAAAGTCTGGTACAGATTCAATTATATCAAAACCTAATATAAAATAAACTAACACTTCAAAATAATTAATTTTGTTAAAGTAAGTAATTGTAAGCTACGAGAGAACATTTGGGTAATGGTGAGGGACATTAACATGGACAGTTAAAACACAGTTGCTCGATGGTCAGTTCCCCGTGGCTGGAACTTTAATATGAGAGAACCACAATTTGACCATTTACCCTGTTTCTTATGTAACATGTGTGCACTTTTAACTACTTTTTAACAACTTACACTAGTAAAGAGATACAAAGCTAGGTAGTTTGTTAAAAGTCACCTGAATAAGATGAGTATGATTTGACCTTAAATAATAATTAGATATTCTGGGGTATACTGAGGGCTTACTCGGGCATAGTCTTGATGAGACCAGAACGGCGTAACCCTGACACAGACATGAACAAAGCAGAGACTCCTTCCCACCACAAAACCAGTTCTTGAGTGAATCCAGAGTGTAAAAAAATAGTTGGTTCTTGATGTAGAAATGTAAAACAGAAGAGCCTTGATTGCTTTGCCTCCCAATATGAAAAAAGATAGCACAGTGAGCTTCCAAAAAGCAGCAGGGAGGAAAACATAAACCTTGGAAAACCACAGCTACTGCATAGCTGTTCTAAATAAGCATTTTCCTTTGTTCTTTTCTTAATTGTGGTGATATTTCCCTCTCATCATCCCTGCCAAATGGTTAAGAGAGATTGATGAACACCTGAACTCAAATATACAAATAACTTGGATAAGCAAAATGATTTTGCAAGTCATGAATTTACAACATCAGTTTAGCAGCTGAAGACCAATATTTCCCTATTGCTTGTGAACGATTCTGCAAGCTCAGATGTTTAATATTTATACAAAATATCAGCCAAAATACTATTAAACAATACTTAAAAATATATTCACATCAGGTTTAAATCATCTGTGTTTTAACTTTACCAAAAGACCTGCATGATACAGGAATTTAAATTTTATATTCTTCCTCAACTCTTCAATTTAACATATTATTTGCAAACAAGAAGACCTCAAACTTATTTCATAAATTTATTTGCTCCTGATTAATTTCTTTGACGTCAGTGTTTCCACTGCCTTTAAAGAGCTTCAGCTGTTTCTAGAGAACATTTAGCTTTATTACAGCACCCAGAACAGTATTCAGTGTTTTAAACTAATATCCAGTCATGTTGCAATGGCTCATGTAGTTTACACAGTGTTTGCTAGAAAATATGGTATTCCATTGAAAGAAGAAAGAAAAGGGATTTTAACTGAATTTCTGCAATAATATGTATCCTATCCCCAGATATAATAAACAGTGGTTATTGTGATTGATATTCTGCCAATACATTGTCATTGTCACTGATSTCTCTCTACATTTTTATGGAAAACATGACAAAACGCTGCATGTCAATGCCTAGCAGTACAAAAGGAAATAATTATTAAAATTTCTGTACTTTCTTATAGGAGAAAATTGTGACAAGAATACAAATTTTTAAAGAACTCATTACTTTAACTTCAGTCTCTGTAAGAGATCTGTTTTAGTGGGGTCATTTTCATACAAATATGTGCCTTCCTTGCCCTTGTTCAATCCCATACCATGCATAAGTCTCACAAACACATAACAACTATATGCTACAGAGTATTAGATAACTGCATATTTTTTTATTGTATAATTGCAAAAAAAAAAACAAAAAAAGAAGCTCCCCAATACCGAGAAGAATGTAAAATTAAAGAAGTTTAGGTCATATAGTAATTTAATACAGAACTGTGCTTAATATTAATTCTTACACATTTTTGTTTTTATTTTTACAAGTTGTATGTGTGGTTACTCTATATTTATGGAAATAAAGGGATGCATTGTTTCAAAAAATGATAGTAAATGAGCTGTTCAGGAAAAAAAAATCGCACTTATATGTTCATCTATTCTATTGCTACCCTGACATTCCCAATTTTTTTAATTAAAGAATATAGTTAAATATGCAATTTAACAAAAAATGATCACCCATTCTACTTATTAAAAGCTGAATTTTAAAAAGAACAATAAGAAATGCATCATCTGCTTTATGGTTGCTATAGCACTGTGTATTTCACCTAACCTCTTCTAAAAGTTCCTGATTTCAAGGTTATATTAAGTGTCTTACTATATTATTATTATAAAAAAAGATTTTGACCCCAATGCACTGTTAGAAAGCTAACCATTTTCTCTTTGAGTGCCAATTACTTTGTACAGATGTACCTTCGGGCCTCTTCTTTGATTCAGCGTGCAACCCACAGGCAGAAAATGAGTCCTTTAACTTTTTCTATACATACTTATCTGGTAGTATTTTAAAAAGGAAGCAACTGTCATCAAATAATCAATGTTTTTTTCTTTTTTACACTTGCAAACAAACCTAAAAACCCCACCGTTATCTTTGTATTACATGACTAGTCAGATCAATGGAAAAAAGAAGTAAAAACAAGTTATCTTTTTTTGTTGCTGTTGGGATAGTAAAGTGAAAAAAATTATGTGCTATGAGGCATTTTAGGTCCTTAGTGAGAGATCACTATTTCAGACACAATATCAGGTGAAAAATAAAGCCTCAGGAAGTTATGAGGTCTGACCCACACAAACCTGTTTAACAAGCGTGTATAATCTGACGGACTTCCACAAGATTCTTGCCGGTTTTCCCTACTGAAAACAAAACCAGAAGCAGCCCCATCCTCAACTCCTAGCCCCACAAAGCATAGAATAGAAAGTACTATGTAGGAAAGGGAAACGGCAGCTACAAATATGGAAGCATGTTATGCCAATATCTTATCTTTTATAGCTGTCTTTGAATGTGAAAAACATTCATTTTGATACAGAGATCACACTTGACTTGTTTTGGTTAATAATTATACTCCCATTTGTTGTTTGCAATTCAGGTAATACATATATGCTCATATATCTATATTGCGTGTTGTTCTGCTTCCCTTCTTTTGGTGTTTTTCCTTCTTCCCACCACAGTGGAATGAAGAATTACAAGAAAGGTGAAAACATCTGACATGAGGGGACTGCATTTGTACCTTAAAATGCCTGTACAGGAGTCACTAAATCCTACCACAGGAGCTCTTACCATTATCAAAACCTTCTGTTTTTATTCAAACCTCCATAAAGGACATGATAAATTTCAGCTGATAAAATCAGAGACAGTTTGGGTCTCTGCTTTCTATTGAGTGGCACAGCAGCGGCTTGCAAGTGTATAATTTTCAAATTTGAAACCAATTGATTGGACCCTTTATTCCAACTACAGCCGCAGCTATTGAATGAACTAGAAAGAAAGGACTACTTTGTAACAACTATTTCTCACTTCTTTATCTTCCAGCCAGTACTCACCAAACAAGAATAGGAGTCATTCAATCTGTGATCCAAGGTCTGCCTCTGAAGCAGTCTAAAGAGGGAAGCATGGTCAAATTTGCAGGGATTAGCAGAAATAAACTCATCCATGCCATGTTTCTGACCACGGTCTGTATCTGTTCATACAAAGGAAAAATGTGCAGAACAATACACGTGAGTGTGTGTGCAGATTTACAAACACAAGTGTACACATGGTATATAAGTCTCAATATATAAACTTTCTTGAAAATATTTTAAAGAAACAAGTTACATAGATGCTTGCAGGTGACATTATAGAATATTGGTTTTTAATCTGAAAATAATATTATTGAATTATTTTTCTATCATACCAATCTATGGAGTGTAACAGTGAGAAAAAAAAAACAGTTTCTACCCACTGACAGATTAAACAAAACAATTTAGAAAGGCTAGCTGAAAATACAACATAGCACATTAAAATAATTCTTAAAGCATGGTTTTCTAGTGGAGCTCTTCAAATCTTACAATTTACAAAACAATGTTATGAGTACGTAAAAAACGTGTTCTATAATTTCCTGGTTTTGTGTGGTGCTCTTTCTAATTTTAGCAAAACAACCAAATAAATACCCTTCCCTCCACTGCAAAAAGAAAAGGTTTATGCATTTATTCCTTCAGATAAGAAAGAGCATCTTTACTGCAGATCAAAGTACCACTCATAGAAATATTCATCATGGCTTGAAGCCTACTTCTCAAATGGCAAACTGGAGCAGAAATGAACACACTGGCTTGAGCTAGGTCATTTCCAGCCTTCTTTTTGTACTCAGCTTTTAATGAGACAAACCTTAATGTAGTAATGGCAGAGAGCTCCTTCAACCTTCCAGCAAAGAGTAGTGAAAAAGGGAGCAGCATTTTTGTGTAAATACATTGAGAAAACATACCATCCCAAATGGCACTTCAATCAAAGGCCCAAATTTATTGTTCTTCACAGACTGCATCTTTCAACGCCTTTAAACCCCGCGGGTTTATCAAAAGAGAAGCTCTAGTGATTGCTTTCATTAATGCTATGTTTTGTCGAWGTCCTCAATGTGAATTATCTATCAAGTATGGACAGAAAAAGCCTTACAGTGCCCAAAAGGACTAGTTATGTATTAGCACATTAGCTGTCTTGGATTCTATAGACTGTAGTGGGGTGAACAGTCCTATCAACTTAAAAATTGACTTCCCCTTTCAATAGGGTCTTAGCTCTTTGTTCCTTTAAATTCAAACCTAGGTCTTTTTATATTCGTTACTAGAAAAGTAAAGATCTAAGTGTATCCTAAATGCAATTTTGAAAACCTGCATAGTACAAACCTAAAATTTCTAAAGAAAAGGAGACAAAAGTTTATTGATTAAACCCAATTATAGAGTCAGGTTCATAATAAAACTCAATATTGATCTGTGGGCATGATGCTAACATAATCAGTCACATTTAGAAATTTAGCCCCAGATCATATTGATCCATGTCAAGTCCAACTTTCAGCTGTATTTGTGGATGGGAGAATTATTTAATTCAAGCTGAAGGATCTGCAGCATCACATCCTGGAAAGATGCAGAAACTAATTCATATCACTTGGCTTTGCATTGTCAAAGCAAGAGTCACATCCATGTGACAGATTTCACCCAGGTGGATGTAGCAAACAAACAGTATGACAATACATCGATGGTGTAAGGTATGAGACCATCATCCCAGAGAAACAGCAGCATATATTTTTAATGGTTTAAGGATCAGTAGCRCATGTGATTACATAGATTAACAATATTTCCATGAGCATTAGACCAGCCTATCATTAATGACAAACTTAGCTCATATTTTTGACATAAGTACATGAAATGCTCTCTCTTAAATGTTTTTAAACACATGAATTCAAAGATAAACAACTGATATCAACACAACTACATAACTGAAAGTACTAAACTACAATGTGAAGTTATCTATAGTTTCCAAAATGATCCACACACAGATAAAAGTTTTCCACACCCAATCTGTTTAATGTGTGACTGGTTTCTACATTTTTTGTAAGTTTTCCTTCTTACATGGATATCTGATTTATTGAGTCATTATTTAAAGTAAGACAGATGACAGAAAAGAAAAAGGATTAGTATTTCTTTCTGCCATTTGTCTCAGGTACAAATTATACACAGCTGAATCTTTCTTAATTTAACTGGCTTGATTTTTTTCTCTGGTTAACTGCACAAATACAGAAGATTCTCCTTTCTTAAAAGAAAATCTGTGTAAGTACTGACAAGTAATTAAGTATTTTGAAATCAGAAGACTGGATGTTGCAAGGGAAACAGATTCAACATTCTGATAGAGTCATCTAGATGATCACAATGTGTAAGGTGACCTATTGAATACAATGAGGCTTGTGAAAGCAGAATCTGCTATTACATAATTTGGGCAAAATAAGCAAAAATATTATTTAAAAATATACATACTTCCTAGATCTAATTCTACAGAAAGATCTGCGACTGATCACCATCTTTTTAAGTGAATCAAACAATACAAATAACATTGTCAAATAGTAACAGAAGATCTGCTACCAAATATATTCTAACAACATAAAGACAGTTAAAAACTTACCTTTGCCCGCTGTAGGCAAGCAGGAAGTAATAGAAAAATAGATCTAGTGTAATACATCACATTTTATTTTACTGTTATGATATACATACAAGATAACTGATAAATCTTTTTGAAACAAAATGGATTTAAAAAAAATGTAAGAAATTGATCAAAGATCATGAGGAATTCATATATGTCATTTATGATATGAATATGAATTCATGACTGTGATTTAAAAATTATTTAACACCCTACTTTTAAAAATTGTTAGAGTGATTGTATTTATCAAATTCCTACACAAATCAGTTTTAGATGTCCTGTTCAAGCTACATGCAAATGCAAAAGACATAAAGAGTGCTATATTGTGATATACAGTTAGGAAAAAATACAATTCCATTTTATTCTCTACACTTTCTCAATCTTGGGAAATATTGGGAAGATATTTGGGGACAACTTTGAAGCAGTAATACTTCTCCTGCTTTTTCACAATTAATTTTCTTCCCTTCTTAATGGAATTTGTTGTCCTGCTTTCAAGTTTCCTCTAACTCAAACTCATTGTTTTGGATGCTATTTCCATGTTACACTGTCTGTTTCAGGTTGTGTATTTATTTCATCTTTTGGAATCTGTTAGCCAAAAAACTATCCATTTTTTTTGCATCAAGGTAGGACAAATATATATATTTTAAAACTATGGTAAAAACTTACAAAAGCTGTTGCAGGAGTATTAGCAAATTCTTTGGGTGTTCTTTTAGACAAGGATATTCATTTTGGCAAAATAGCATCCTGAATATGCCTTTTGCCATCTTTGCAAGAAACTTCCAATTTTAGCCCAGCTGCAAAGGCTATAAAGATCATCACATCCTCAGTGACTCAGTAGAGTTGAGTGAACTAAGACTACCAAAAATTCCATGTTTATGGCACATGCTCGAGAGGTTCCTAGTGATAACCAAATCACTAGGCATCATCTCTGCCCCGTTCCAGCCCAGAAGCAAATACATGTGTTCTGTAGCATTTACTCTGCAGAACTGGCCTTGTAAAGTGGTGACTTCCTCTCTTCTGTGGCTCTCAGTGACATCCCTGCTTRAGTTTAAGCATCGTGGAAGCAATGTGAAATAACTCAGGTAGGCAGGAAAGAAGAGCAGGTAGAGACAAGAAATCTAGTATTGTAGGGATTAAAAAGATTTAGAGACTGGGAGTAGTAGGGTAAGAACTATGACTCTGATACAGAAGAGGCTGGAACTGGTTGGATAAAGATGAAGGTGCACATGCTCTGTGCAAAAGACAGTGGCAAGACATGCGTTACGTTCCTTCAAGTGCCACTCCATACAGATAGTGACAGCTTACATCGGGAACATTTTGACTCCTGATCATTGACCAGGACTCCAAAGTGCTACATGCTTAGAAACACAGACCAAAGAGACAATCTATGCCCCCAGAACCTTATCATTTAAATATCAGACAATGAAATAACAGATGGAGAGAAAGCGGCAGAATATGAGAAAGCAGCTGGCCCGTATGGCCTGACCGTCAGGCTGGGGATAGCACACTGATGGACTGCCAGTATTTTGCCGAAGGACAGATTTGAAGAGGATACTACTTAGTTTTTGCATGTTTCTGAGTTGCACGGGAGAGACCATAAAGGTGACTTACTGACTGCTTAAGGTGGTGGAGGCCAGCGTTAATCTTTTCCTTCTAAAAGGGAGATGGGGGTAGTTRGAGGCAAGCAGGAATGGGACATGAAGGGGAATGGGGAAACACGCAGGGAGGGTGGAGTTACTCCACTCTTCCAGGTGGCAAAGTGTATGATGGATATAAAGCTGCCAAACTATGTCAAATGAAAAAATATCTTTTATTTGTTTGTTTCTAAAAGATTTAATTAATTGAACATACAGATACAAACATCTCAGAACTATTTTAAAAGAACTGTTTTACAAGAACATTACCAATTATTCCAAAACTGTGCAATGCCACCATAAGGTTAAGCAGTGGTATTTCTTGTGTGTATGTATTGTAACACCAGTACCTTAGTATTAATCATATTCTGGTTTTCCCACAGAGTCTCTGATGTAGCCAGTTCAAAGACTGAGAGTGGTACAAATAACATTTAAAAGAAATATGAAATTAATAATTTATTCCCATACCATTAAACTAGGATAGGGAGAGAAATTTTATAGCTCTTATCATCGGTATATCCAAACAGATTGAAAATGTTAATGTTATATTTTCATGACTAATCCCAAAGCATTTCTTCATTGGCAAGTTGCTTGCACTTTCTACTTGATTGTGTTTCTACACAACACTGACTGCTCCACTCGGATGATTTAAATGTCCACACAAGCTTCCTCCGTGATGCTCTTTTGGTTAGATGGGTATTTCATTTGGAAATGTCTTCAACTTTGCTGTCATTGGATTGATGTCTTGTAATACCAATGTATGGCCTATGTATTTGACTCCCTTTACTACTCCCTTGCTTAATAAATAGGATTTGACGTTTTGTACATGGGCTCTAAATAGCATTTTTATGACAACTGTTATGATTGGTCTCTGCAAAATCTCAAATTATTTTCCTTTTGTGAGCTGTTTTGATAAGTGACATCATTCCAAAAGACAGATGAGGAAAACTATACATCTCAGATCAAATGATTCCTAACCTCACTTGGTTTTCCAGTATCTGTCTCTCTCCTTTCTTATCTGCAGATATTTTCAAAAAGAGACCATCTCTGAACTCATGGTGGTGTAGGACCAGAATGATGTTTGGCTTTGTGTTGCTTCATTAAGACATGACAATCCCCTCATGTGCTGCTGTTACTCCTTTGTTATGACTAAGTTATTAACAGTGGTCATCACTTCAGCAGCCTTTCTAACTGTATGAATAGATCTCCTAATACATTGCTCATTAAGAAAGGGATCGCCTCCTGCACCTTTATGTGACTCAGATGAACCTATTTTTAATTGGCGCTTTCCCTGAAACATTCATGTCCTTGGGAAACTTCTGGCTTTTCTACAATCATGCATTCTTAAATACTCTGTTCTTTGCTTTACAGCATGCTCATTCAGAATAGTGGAACTGAAGAGCAGTCTTTTTTTCTTGATCATTGCTGACATTAGTCTGTCTTCACTTTTGTTTTGGAGCCACCTAATACTACAAAAGTGCAGTACCAAGTTGCTTTACTCAGAAATGAAGAAGCTGGCTAGCATTCATTTTAGAAGTTGGACAGGTACAATAGTAGTTTGATTCCAGTGCCACAGTTAAATGTGTATTTGCCTCATTGGTAGTATAGAATATCAAGTTTCTTATAAATTACATGAATGATCCTAAAGTGCCATACAGCATCAACAAGAAGAGACTGCACATTCAGATCAGTTAGAGAACTGTAGGTTGGCCTTTTGGAGTGCTGCTGCTGTGCACATGCAAGAGCAACATTTCCATTTTCTGCATTTGTGGTAATTGCTGTAAAGATCAGTCAGACCCTCGCTGTCTTATAATCACATGTCTAGTTTCTTTTCAGGATTTCCTGATGTGTTTGTTTTGATCCAGCTCTGAGGTGGTTGGATCTTGTTCATGTCATTTTAAGCACTCTTTTGTACAAGAAATTATCTTATGTGGAACAAGGCAGCAATAACTGCAAAAAATATGGCCTTTTTTATACAAAAGGAGTCTCTTACTCCTTCCTTTCTACTACTTTCTTTTACACAAAAGGATTTCATGGTATAGATCACAGGAATAATTCTATCACAGCTTACAAAAACTCCTAAAAGAGTTTTGAACTTGAGAATATAGAAAACAGTAGAGGCTGTGAAAACAAAGTATCATTTATTGTCATTTGCACATATCACTTAAATGTTAAATGTTTAATGAAATGCTTGCACTTTGAGAAGTTGTCATTTTCAGCTAATAATGTAACATTAACTTTGGAAGGTAGAATTTTGTCTACAAGGCAATGGAAAATGGAAATGTTAGTATTTATTACTAGCAAAAAATTAACCTTAATACAGCTAGATATGTGGCATATTAATCATCATCTGGTGTTTTAATTTCTTTAATGACAACTTTCAGTTGCTTTTCTTATCTATCAAGAGAATTTCAGGATTACAGAAGATATTTTATAAACACAATATATAAAAACATTGATACATGTCTCCTTAAGCTGATTTTTCTCTACATCCAGCAGTTTAAAGATATTTAGATTTTTTCAAGCTATTGAAAGTTCTTTCTGTACGTTTTATCAGGATGAGTGAGTTGCGTTTCTTATCTTCCTAGAGGATGAGGAAGATGGGGATAGACTTTCAAGGCTTGAATATTATTAAATGACATTTGTTTTGCAAAGCCCTAGTTGGTTTTCTGCTTTCTGTATGTGGAGGGGGCGTTGTATGATACGCTTTAAAAACTAAAACAATGTGATCTTGTATTGGCTGGAAATGCTTACATGATGTATTAACTGAAAAATAAGATACATAAAAAAGTAGTTGACAAATTCTCTGGTCATAACTGTATTTCCTAATACAAAAAATGTATCATAGTGAAGAAGAAAAAAATGGAAATGAATTTCACTTCATATATACACTAGCTCTCGAGTACTCGGTGTTATATCTTGATTAAAAATACAATACTCTTAACTTCATGCAAACATTTTTCTAGGGGGAAACAAAATGAACTTCTTAGGAAACTGAACATATTTAAATCTGACAAAAGGTCAGCTATAGATTCTTCTCAGGAGTAAAATTGTGCCCCAAGAAAATCAGCACAGTATATGTAAATGAAGCAGGAGTCTTAGGAAATTATTTAAGGTTATATCTGTAAACCCTAGTTCTTGCAGTTTCTTAAAAACTGATTAATTTGATTATGCCCATTTCTACCTCAAGTGCAAAAGACAGAATAATAAAGTTTTCCTCAGGTAGGCAGCACTGGAGGTATTACAGAAATCAGTCAAACATTGATTCTTTTAAGACTAAACCTCACATTAAGTTAAATTTCACAAGTTACTCTAYTGCAAAGAATTCTATAAATTAATTACAAAATACCAACATTGAAATGTATTAAAACCAAAGGCAAATAATAATTTAACCACGGATTTTTGATTTATATACAGTTTTTGATTTATATCAGTTTGTGGAAGTTGATACATAAGCATGACAGAAAAACACATTATATTTTGAGGCTTTTGAGCTTCCCTTAAACTGTCCTTAAAATAAACCTTATTTTTCCTATGGTTTCCACCTAAGAACTGTAGTCACCCTAAGCATCTAAGATAATATCAAGATGTGTCAATCTTGTTTTTTAATTCTTTACCACTACCAGTAATTTTATCTCTGAAAACACAATTTCAGTATATCCAAACTTGCAATTGTTCTTTGTACCTTTTTCTTTCTATAACTTTCCCTGCCCTGTGGTCAGTGTTTTCTAGTTGCTTTCACTTCCATGTAAACCCTGTGTCCAAGAAGAAGAGCAATTCCTTGGCTACTACTGACTATGGTCACTTCTTTTGTACTTTATAACTGATGCACATGAAGTAGAAACATTAAGAGGGGAACACAGTGAACTCCCAGTACCCAGCCCAGATCCAGGTAACTGGGAGGAGGTGAGCAGAAGCACTCCTTGGCTGTTGCCCCACCTTTGCTTTTGCAATGTAACTTACATCCTACAAAATACTTCACCTTAACACCCCCCCGTGATGAATGGTTACTTCACCCTTCCAAATTGTTTCAGATTAAAAATTCAACCGATGTCAGTGCTTTTGTGAGATTAAACTATGTTTTTTTCAATGTTCTTGACAGCCCAGTTAGGATTTTAGATAACTATTACTGAGTTTAACAAGGACAATTTACTGTCTTCTAATAGCAAAATGATAAAAGATTACGGGATGAATGGAAGGCTGTGAGACCGAGTGATAGCAGGACTGATGGAGGAGAATGGTTTTGGGTTTATAGACTATAGACTTCAGACATTAAACCAAGTTGAGTTTAAAACATATATCCACCTTCTATCACTCTACATATACAGATATATGATAATGAAGAAGGATTATTGTATACAGTCATACGACGTTGTAAAAATTTGATGGCTATTACAAAAATCCTTGGATTGCACTCAGCCTCCAGAACAACAACAAAAAAAATCATATAAGCTTCCTATGTGCAGATATCTACATGACAGAATACATTCAAAGAGATTATATGAAAATTTCAAGACGTGGTTACTATATGCTATCTACATTGATTTTCTCTGAAACAATATTTTCCTCAAAGAAAGATGAGGAAAACTTAAACCTGAATTTTTTTGAAATTTTTTTATATGTAGTTTAATATTACACTGAGGGGTGCAAAAATCCAGCAGCCCATCTAGGGCCTTTCAGCTCACAATGTACTGTCTGCATAGCAATTTTTAGATAACTAATATATACAACRTATGAGAAAGTTGACCTAAATCTATAAAATTCTGAGAATAGATTGATGCTTTTCTATTCAACACTACACTGGCTGGCTACTGAAAAACATAATGTAAACCAAACACCATCTCCATGGTAATATGTGGGTCAACTGTAATGAATATGAAGCTAATTGCCGTATTTTAATGGATTATAATAAAAATAATGACCTGCAAGTCAGGATTTCCCTCACTGGTAATAATAATCTGAGTTAAAGGGATTCTGGCTAACAACAAACTGCTAGGCACATTTCCCTAGCGAATGAGTTCTGCTTAATTAAACTTCACTGAGGGAGCTGCTACATATTTTACCAACTAAAACCAAAACCAAAGACACAAAAGAAAAAGAAAGCCAACTTACAAAGTGGGGATATACCTGTGTTGACATTTCCTCCTTTAGGATTCATCTTCTGGGCTTGACTTGCAGGAATAGGTTTATACGATTGACCTGTGGCTCTGTACATGGCTTGAACCCAGAGTATTCTATCCTGCTCATCGTCACTGGCAAATATCACGGTATCACCTTCTTTAACAGCATTGAAAAACATTCGACCACCCTGAAGACCTGGAGCAGGAAATAGGAAGGTAATCTTAATAAATACAAGTTACTCCTAAATCACCATCAATGTTTATCACATTATTGGTTTTCCTCTGTGTGTGTGTGTGAGGAGGGGTGGATGTTAAAACATTTTATAGGTATTTATGACCTAGAAATATGATAAAATCTAGAGCTATAAGGATCAAATGGTAATACATGGAAGTAACATATAAGTAGAATAAATATAGAAGTCACAGGAGAAAATATTTCCATAATTCCATTTCCAGTTCAATTCCAATTTATTTCTTATTCATCTTCTCCATGTCATATGCTATTTTGCATTTCTCTAACATATCCTCCTTCTAGGCGTCATTTTCTTAGCTGGAAGTCTCTGTCAACTTTATCTCTTCTTGAACAGAGGCAGCTCTATACCTCTTATCAGTGTTGCTGCTCCTTCCTTGGTACCTTTTTCTCATTTCAGTGTTTTGTTCTGAGAGCACATAACCAGTACAGCACACACCAGTCAACATGGCTGCGCTGGGGATTTTTTTATGACAACGTTGTTCTGGCTTTCCAAACACCTTCTGAGCATTGTTTGCCTTCTCAATTATTCTAAACATTGGGCCAACGTTTCCAAAGATCAATCTTCAATATCTTAGAAGTCTCTTAAATTCATAACCCTCCACTGCATAGGTAGAGTAGAATTGCTTTTCTCTACATGTATAACTTTGATTTCCCTCTGCCATTTTAATACTAACTTGTGTAGATTTTTCTGATATCTTCAAATTTATTTTTGATTACTCCGAGTAATTTGTCTTTAGCAAGCACTGTCATCATTCACCTTCTTTTCTAAGAAGTCATTTATGAATATACTTCACAGTACACTGCCACATGACTCCACCATCAAAAATAGAGAGAAAAGGGAAAGACTAACCAGAATTCATAATTTTTTCCTTGTATCATATGTGGTCTTACAATGTTTCAGGCAACCTTAGTGTAAGTAAGTTTATTGTTTGTTCTTCTTAAAACAAGCTTCTTTCTAAAAGCATGTTTTTTCACACTAGAAAATCCTAGTGGAATAATTGCAAAACCTTCAGATGCTGAAAAAAAAAAAAGAACCTTGGGGTTTCTTGCTGCTAGATCAAAATGAACAAATTGAATCAGCTGTTTTACACAAACATATCGTACTTCAAAATCACGAAAAGTACCTGTGTGAGGAGCTGTATAATCCACAGTGTATCCTTCGAGTTGCATCAGTTCCTGAGGCTCAGATTTCTTTTCTCTGTAACTGCACATTGCAAATGTGTATTGGCTAACCTGAATAAGAAAGGACTTCTTAATTGCTGAATTCCATTCTAGAATTGTGTAACAACACATGTACCACTGTTTAAATTAGCTTTCAGTTGTGCTGAAGAAATAAACCCCATTTTTTTTCCAGAAATATTTACAGTGTAAAACTTTGCATTCTTTCCCCTTCCTGCCAAAAAGAAGGAAAAAAAAAAAAGCCATAAACACATCTCTTTGCAGTTTCCTGAAATACAATGTATTTTGGGCTGTTGCTTTATGAAAAATTGAAARGAAGCAAATTAGGTTCTGGTAAGGAAAATACTTGGTACCGTGGTACTGACCAAACTGGTCAGTCTACTGTGTGAGAAAAAAAGTCCTGTAAAAAAGGACTTTTATGTATAAAAGTACCGTTTGCATAAGGAGTGCCACAATAATCATGCAGCTGGAAAGATGAACACATAATCTGGCCAATTCTACTTAAAGATGGTAAGTACCAGAACCTTAATTTCTGCATCTTTTGCACCTGTGTTCACACCCATCTCCAGGTTGCTTGGCTCACTGGATACAGTACTGTGTAGGCCAAGCAGCTTGCGGCTGGCATGAACAACATCAGTTCTCATCAAGTACAATTATTAAAAAAATAATAAAGCAATTGGAAGAGAATCTGTCATCATGTGGTTTAAGACTCCCTAGACAGAATAGAAAGCGATAAGGAGAGCTGAAGAAGAAGTGTTTGGAAAGATAAAGAAAGGAATGTAACAGCTGGGGGAGGAAAAGCAATCACTGAAACAAAACTGAGATGTTCCCAGCCTTAAATGAAGAGCTAGAAAGACTATAAAAGGTGACCAGAAGAAATAGCTTGTGAATCTGTTGAACACTTGAAACTTAAGGGAACTGAATTTACATGGGCCTCTGAAACTCTCGTCTCCAAGGTCTGTAAGATACCTGGCCAACTGACTTGTTTTGAACTATAATATCATTTCTTTGATCTGTAAAATTATGCAAGGATCTAAGGATAGGCAAGGAGCTTGTCTGACAGACAATGGACCGTCTTTATCTCAGTTGCTGACTGCTTAGCTAACTGTTACCTAGATTTATTGCTTTGGCTACAACTTCAGGAATGATCCTTTTTGAAGTAAAATTTTGACACCTGATTTCAGCTTCATTCACATATTCGCTGGTGCTGTACCTGCATACCACTCCACCTCAAAGTCCACTGACTTCAACTGCTACTGACAAAAGATTTTTGACTCTCTGTACAAGACTGATATTTTTGGAAAAATAAGGATAGAAGGTGTGATTATTATCTGCATAATGCTCTAAAAATATTTCATTATTTTAAGTATTTGGGTTTTTTTGAAACAGAATTATGCTGTGCTATGTGTATGCAGTGTATGGTGACTGAACATCCTCTGCCGCAGCGTGTACAAGCAAAGGGAACAAGTGTAACAGCGCTCTCYGCAAAATTGCCGTCAGGCCTCAAATGCTGAACTGATGTCTCCAGAACCACAGCAGAAGTCTACAGCTCAGAGAAATTAAACATAGGTATTCCAGTTTAATTAATACGTTAGTTAAGCGAAGGCAGCTTTATAGGAGATAAGAATTTAAGACACACTGAAGTCGGGCAACTAAAACTGAGTGCCAGCTTTCCACATCAAGTTTAGTACATTCACTTAAGTGGGCTGTACCAAGGAGAGAGAGCTAAATATAAATATACACAAAAAACCAATCATCTAGCCCATCACTTTCAGATATTCAGATTTTCAGGCTAGAAGGGACTATTAAACCAGCCAGCCTGTCCTCCAGCCTGACATACAGGACAGAATTTCACCTCACTGTTTGTGCACTGAGCCCATAGTTTTGCTTTCATTTATAGTATGTATTTTAGAAAATTACTGTATTTTGGTTTAACGATTTTAAGTTATCCCTGGGGTGGCAGGGCAGGGCCTGGCAGCCAGGGGCCCAGCCAGGAGCAGGGCAGCTGGGGGCACCGGGGCAGACCCAGCCCCAGGCATCAGGCACCTCCCTGGGCACAGGCCAAGGCTGGGCCCGGATGTGGGCCTGTGGGTGGGCCGGGCTCGGCAGGGCCCATTGCTGGGCAGGGCAGGGCAGGGCTGTGGGGAGCTGGAGACCAGCCCTGCCATGGCATCACTGGGGCAGGGGATGATGGCCCTGGGAGGCTGAAATGGGGTCCTGGGCTGTGGGCAGGGTGGGGAGGCCCTGGGGGGGCTGGGCAGTGACAGTCAGGGCCGGTGGTCCCCTTGGGGCCCTGACACAGGGCTCAGCCCCTACGCCATGTCATCTGCTCCAGGCCCAGCAGCAGTATCACCTCTGTTACTGCTTGGTATTTCCCTGTTTATATTCCCCAGAACCATATTTGCCCTCACGCGCAAGCACCGAGGGAGCTGTTGGTTAGTCACACACCTCTAAATCCTTTGCAACTATCACTGTATTTGATGAAAGCTCCCTCCTCTCGTTTTGTAAACTGAACCTACATATACCTGGCACTGAAGTAAAAACGTTTTTCAAATTATTCAATTTTGCTSAATGAAATAACTTGACAGGCACCCACATCACTCACATTTTCATGTCAACAACTCTGTATAACCACACTGTACAGACAAACTCAGCCATCAAAAAGGAAGCTAGCAGACACTAATTCTGGAAATGCAAGGAATGCCCAGCTTGTTCAGATTTCTTCAGACACTCTATGGTTTTAAAGATCAGCTTGTGGAAGAGCTGGGCTATGTGTCTTTGGTAATTTTTAATCTTACCCCTATAACAAGACAGAGATTATAATGCTGTTGATTTTACTTTTTTCAAACATATTTCAAATGCATTCTCTTATTTTAAAGGAAMAATTTATTAAGAGATATTCATGTCAGAATCAGTCTTACACTTCATCTTTTTGTTGAAAATGAGACATTTTAAAGTCTCTCCACCAAAGAAACAAATAGAAAAACTCCAGAAAACTTTGTTGGGGTGGGGGGAAGTCTCAACAAAATAAAGAAATACAGAACTTGCCTTGTTTGTTTACATTCGCAATCTCTTAAACCCTTTTCCTTATCGTTATCRGTGGCTGCTATCAGTGACTATAGAAAGAACCACCACAACAATCTGAARTTACACTTTTTTATATAGACCTGTGACTGGGTTTAAGTGTATTTTTAGTAGTTAATGGAGCTGTAGGTAGTTTTTCCTTAGAATTCAGCGAATTAGCATCAATACTTCATGGAATAATGGGTACTCAAAAGTCAGGATTCCGTACAACACATTCTCAGACAAAAACAGAATCAAGCCACCTTCTTAAATAGTAATGCTTGACAGAAGAAAAGGGAACTTCCTTCCTATAACTGCATTTACCTGAATGTCAGAATTTTACAGAGATCCAAACACCTGACTAGCAGCTGTTCTACCTACTTTGTGTCAAAGTAGAAAACCAACAACCTGTGCATGCATGACAGACAGATACGCACAGAAATGTGGACATGACTTATGAGCAGTGTCACTAGGGGATGTCCCCATGGGGCAGAGAGACACCATGTTCARTGTGCCGGGACGAACTGTTACTGCAAACCTGGCGGCTGACTCTGTGGTCCCTGCTACAGGGCATTACTGGGCAGCCTGCTTCAGGAGTTCAGCAGCAAGAACCAGCCTGCATAGCTGGGGTGTTTAGAAAAAAAATTATCCATGAAACAAATGACTGACTTTTCAAACATTAGAAAAAAATGACAGAAGTGAAACTGTATTCAGATTACTGGAGGAGGATATTTTCAGACAGTAAACGAAGTAAAACACAGCATGTCCAGCTGAGGCTTTTTACCTAACATGTTATGTCCCTGTCTTTTTCTAGTTTGCAATGAATAACCTTTTAGAGAAGTGACTGGATTGTAAAAGGAAGAAAAGCAAATATGATAAAGAGGTTAAAATTTCCAGACTCTGTAACCTTCCTTATAACATTGAGCTGTTATTTCACAAACCACTAACAACTTCTAATACGTGTAGCAATAACGAAGATGCACATTACTCACATCAYGCTCCTGAAAAATCAACATTATTCATCTCATTTCACACCTGAGTTAAATTTCCAAAGCATGTATAAATCATAATGATAGCCTCTGTCTTACAACTGAATTTCATGGCCTTAATATTTTACTAATGTAAGCTAAAAGCTAATCTATACAGGAAGACACATCAATATGTCAAAAATATATCAATACAACAGACATATTCATTACTGAATGCTTATTTCACACGTATTGACTTCAGCTTATTGTCAGTGTATATATCACGGCTGGACTATATAAATGAGCCAGAGCTGTCTGGACAGTAAATACTGATTTAACACAGTATTTTTTATATAGCCTTATTGAGTTGATAGCTGCTTTAAAATGAAATAGATGTCTAAATCCCCTCACAGTTGGAAAATTCCTGTAATCTCCTCCAGTATTTCAATTTCAGCATAGAAAGCAGAAGATAGTTAAAATTAACTTGGCTGGAATAAACTGGTCTCCCAGGTGGCTCCGTATCACACACACAGAAAGACTATGTGTCTCTTAGGTGTGCACTTTAAAACTCAGATGACACCTGTGGCTTAGAGGAAGAGAACAAGGTCTTTCTTTTTGTGAAAGGGGGGTTGTAAAGTAGGAGGAGTATTAAAAGAAAAGCATGAAGGACAAGGGAGCATCTAGCCTTTCTTTTTTTTTCCCTGTAACTTTAAGGTATTTTCTCTTCACATCCATGCCTTAACAGCTATCCTATACAGAGATCTTCCCAACCTTTACAAATCTTAATATAGTCACAAAAAGTCCTCATCTTTTCACAGAGGACCTTGGTAAAATCATAACCCAAATGATTTCAGTAGACTTTCCAGAAGATCCTGTTCAACCTTATAACCATTAGTCACTGATTATCAATATGCAAGCCAATTCCCATTGAAGCCAGGGAGAACACTGTATTGACATCAAGCTTAGCAAGAATAATATGCAAATACTCTCAGCTTTTAACTTTACTTTATTAAAGACCTTCTTCAGGATTTTTTTTTACATCCTCACAATTTTCATCATTTAGGAGTAGGAGGAGACCAGGTGAGCGTGACTGACAGAGTGGTAGAGAAAGGAATCAGGCTTTCTATAAAGTAGTTGCAGAAGCCTTCATTCTTAAAAAAGCCTCGTTAACAGGCTTCATCCTTTGTATGATGTTTATGGAGACTCACACTTTAACAGTTTTCTGTCAACAAAACAAAGGACACAGAAGAACAGCGTTCTCTGAACTGACTCAGAAGAACATCAAATTTGTAACTGCAATCTGAAGACAAGCACAAACATAAAATAATGATTTTTCCAAAGACTCTCAAATATCATTCATTTCTCAGTTTTGACCACTCAAAATCTACTATTCTATTCCTATTCTATTAATCTCATGTTACTGTCACCATTCACTAGCATGTGAAAATACTTACAGTTCTAAGTTTGGACAAAAAGTTATGAAATATCAGCTCAGCACATTTTTGTGGCCAAGAACAATTGCTATACTAGAATTTCTGTAACAACTACATAATTTTACCCAATTTAATATTGCAAGGAAGAACAAAAAATAGCATTATTCAAAAAATATTTACGAAAAAGTTCTTAATAGTAACTATTGTTGCTTTTATTTAATTTTAAAGGCAGGAAATCTTTGTTGAGAGAGAATAAATGAAACAGTAAGTACAATCCACTTTGTGAAATATAACTTTATTTTAAATTCAGTGCTGCTAGAAAGCTGTCAGTGGAATGTTTCAAGGTCACAACAATTTCATTCAGAAATTTCTAGGTTTCAGTTGAAACACTGCTCAGTGTAGGGACTCATTTATATATAGTAAAACTCAGTGACATTTCTGTTTACTACATATGTAAATTTAAATAAAAAAAMCCCCTGGATGTCTCTATGCTGTAAGAAGCTTGGAGTAGTGCTGCATATGTTGCCTTAAGATACTGATTTACTAATGGCTCCAGAAACCATACATAAGAAAACTGATAGTCCAAGACTACTTTTTAATGAAATTTCATGGCAGACTACTAACCTGAACAAGAACAAAGTAGCGTTTTTTCCACCGCTTCCAAACCTTCTGTCCTAGAGCATACAAATATCTGCAAAGGAAATAATAAAGGGAATGTTTTTCCATTAATAAGCAGCATGATATCAGGAGGACCCAATACAAATGAACATATTCATTTGCTCTACCTACTGATCTGCTTCTTCAGTGTTGCCACATCTAAGAAGTGATTTTTTTTTTCTATTTACTGAGATCATAAAAATGTAAAGAGATATTCCTTTTCACTCAAAATAAGACAAAAAGCGAAACAAAAGATCTCATGTTTGAGAAGACTAACCTGCTTATCACTTATATTTCACCAATTGCCTCTAAAAATAGAAAAAATAGCTTAAACACTTTTGACTACACAGAAATACTGAATGTTAGGAAGGTTAAACTCCCCAATGCTTTTTTTTCCATTTGTTTTCCATAGATTTGCTGGTGTTTCTCTAGTCTGTGAGAAGTCAGTCACAGTGTCCGTTAGGGAAAATGCTCAAATAACAAAATGCCAGCAGACACACAAGATTAAATTTTTTTCCTAGAAAACTAGAATCTAATTTCCCAAACAGAAGCACATCACTATAAAGACTCTTAGATTACAAAAAACTCCTTGTCACCTTGGCAATTTCCAGGCTTTGAATCAGACGATGTAATCAGGAGTATCAACCAGTGAGATGACAAAACCACAGATGTTGATACTGTTTGGTGGTAGAGGAAGCATCCTGTCCTGGTTCYGGCTGGGACAGAATTAACTTTCTTCCCAGTAGCTGGGGGTGTGTGTGCTGTGTTTTGGGTTTGGTATAATAGGAGCGTTGATGGCCCATTGATGTTTTGGTTGTTGCTGGGTGGTGCTTGCACAGGGGACTTTTCGGCCTCCCATGCCCTGCCAGGTGCATGGGAAGCTGGCGGGGGGAGCATAGCCGGGGTGGTTGACCCAGCTGGCCAACGGGGTATTTCATACCATGCGATGTCATGCTCAGTATAAAAACTAAGTGTGTGTGGGGCTCTGGGTTCCGGGACGGCCTCGCGCGTGCCGGGCACACGTTGGCTCGGCAACGCGTTGGTTCGGCGGGTGGTGAGCAGGCGCATTGTGCATCACCTGTTTTGTATATYCTATTGYTGTTGTTGTTACCACTGTTATTATTACTGTTCTACTTTGTTTTATTTCAATTATTAAACTGTTTTTATCTCAACCTGTGAGTTTTCCTACTCGTGCCCTCCTGATTCTCTCCCCCATCCCACCGGAGCGGGGAGGGGGTGAGCGAGCGGCTGCGTGGTGTTTAGGTGCTGCCAGGGTTAAACCACGACACATCCTCATTACGCAAGAAGTTGCAGCAAGTCTTACGGCATCATAGTGACAGTTTTTCTGTCACTGTGGTCATGTTGCACTGTTGTTAACAAAGACAGCAAGAGGAAAAGGATGAGCTGTGGGATTGTAAGCAAGAGCCTACGAGTTGGATCTGCTGCTTAAAACTTGACAGGAGAGCAAAATATTACCTATGAGATGTCCCTTCTGGCTGGCCAGCATCTATCAAGGGCATCTAGTACAACTAGGTGGGTCAAAGGCAGAACAAAGATCCAAATTGTTCAGACCAATGAATGCTGGCTTCACAGGGCACTCTACAGAGGATGCTGGCACATATATTATGGAAAAGTTATAATAACTAGGATCGGAGATGGTTGGTTGGATGGTTGGTAGATGGACAGGTGCCTTTGTGGGAAGAGGATAGGGTCTGCTGCCCTCTACTTTCTGATCACTTCTGGGGCTTTGTTGCCCAGTGATTTTTAACTCAGTTGAAAAACAGAGCAATGAACCAACATCTCATGTGAAACAGGCAAGTAAGATACAGGCAAAACCTTTTTTCCACCTGTCCTGGGCATACACTCAAGCACATTCTTTGCCACTTTAGGTATCACAAAGGACAAATTTTTGTCTAACATGAATGTTCAGCATAATGCTTATTAACCGTGGTGGTTTGTCAGATTACGTAGTGGGTCCCTCATTACTATGACACTGATATCTTGCCCTTCTTCAACTCCTGCTACACCTGTGTTGAAGCTCTGGTAGTAAGAGCTCGCTTGGTTACTCTGCTTTTTATTCGTACGAGAGAGAGGACAATTGGCTTTGTGTACAGGATTACCATGTGATGTAGCTTTCTTTGAATAGTCCAGATCTTGCCACACTCTTTCTAACTTCTTAATTCTGTGATTATTATACATTCAATAAAAAGAAAAGAGAGGAGTAAGGGTTATGTCAGAAAAGGTGTCAAAAAAGGGCCTACTAGGATTTATTTGAAAGTTTATAACGTTTTGCAACTAAGGAAGCATTTACCTCACAGAGTGATAGGCGCATATTTCCCCACAAAATACAAACTGTTTTGCTTTTCATATATGTTTCAAAAGAGCCAGGCATGTTCCCCTAAATCAGAGCATTTACTTTCCCCAAAGCATACCACATTGCTATCGCCCCGTTAATCTCTTTACTATTCCATAGGGTGGAGGGGGAATGACTGATGAATTTCACTCAGCCTTGAAGATTAATGACCAGGGCGGGAGAAAAGTAGAAGGGTCCACAGGTGGCCTTTGGGCTCTCTCAGTCCTAAGCCTGCCCTGTTCTTCACGGTGATTCTGCCACCGCATCCCTCAGAATATCCTGTGGGTTTCTCTGATCTATGTCGGACAACAACTGCCCCATGGACTGTGAAGACCAACTGAAAATACACAGTCCTCAAATGCTACAGTACAAAGATATCCTGACCATGTTCCCACCCTCTTGGCATGTCATAAATGACTGTAAAGGAGCCATAGACTAACAGAGGATTCTTCTTGCTCGAGAGTAATCCTGGTATCATCATCAGCGGCAGTGACTTTACGTTCTAACAGGAACATGGCAGAAAATGAGTAACCCAACCCTAGAAACACCAGGTTTAATTGTTTCTTTTTCATTATTAACTGAGCCTGGTAGAGAAAGGTGCTTTTAAAGACATCTTAAAAGAACATTTGCTATCAGAGAAAAGGTTGGTTGCTTTTTAAATTACTTTTTGTTTAAGATATACCACATATGGTTCTGCAGTACAGACAGAACTACCACAAGTTCTAGTAAATTCAAAATTATAAAATAAGAAAGCATACAAAAAAGAAAATAAATAGCAACATGCACTTTTTATTTCTCCTATAAATCACTTCCAACTAAGGTGTTAAATAAGAGCTTCCTTGGGAAACAAAAGAGTGGAACATTAACTACCTGGCTTTAAAATCCACTGGTCTTAGATAAGATTAGGTAACAAAGAAAACAGCATTCATGACACAAAGCTGATTTAGTATAGAAGTGCAAAGCCTTATGTTACTTGGTTTTAGAAATCACTATGAACACAAAGTTATAATCTTATGTTATTAATCCCTCTTCCAGTGCCATCTCTAATGATGACAGATTTTTTCTAATATAGAAAGGTTCAGCCATTTACAAGGGATATATCTTATGCTCATCTTAAGTGTGCATGCTCCTGAAAGATGAGGAGATGAATTCTTACTCAAGAGTCTAACATTTATACCCAGAAGGAGCCAAACATCCTAGACTCCTAGAATCCTGTTTGAACTTCTCTTTCCCATTTATTTTCCATTGAAAAAAGGAAAAGGACCTAAGGACCTTGTTAAATTTGGACAGTAATATCTAGGATTTGTAGAAACTGCAGTTGATGTCTAAAACACAAAAAGTCTACAAAAGCCAGTTTCCAGAATTAAATGACACTCGGGTTTCACAAGCAGAAAATTAAGGGGTTAAGAGATTCAGAAGTGAACTAAGTCCTAGAGCTAAGTTGAAGAATGTTTTATTTTTAAGATGGGGAATTGCATCATTTTTCACGGGTCTCAGATAAATGTCAGTACCACAAACCAGAGCAGACCCTCACAGTCACCAACTCACAGAGCTGCAGCCTGCTACTTCTCTACCCATATGTGTATCTGTATTCACCTACAAGCCTTGCTCACTCTCTCCATCCAAAAAAATGTGCACAAGATGCATAGCGTTAATTCTTCAGACTGTTTTAAAAACCTTCAGCAGCAACAAGAAACACACAGCAGCCATTCCTTCAAACACTGTACCTTTCTTTAGGTAAAATATTCTGTGCAATACAAAGAAGAAACTGATATTTAGAAGTAGCCAATTCCATATTTCTAAGAATTAACCACACCATTTGCTACAATTTTTCTCACTCTAATTTGGGTTCCAGAGTTGGGATAATCTAAAATAATTCTTGAATTATTACAGTTCAGCCATACACTGAGAAGGAAGATACTGAAATAGTTCCCCTGTATCTGAGCACTGAAATAGTAATTGCTTATTACTGAATAGATTTATTCTGACTTCTCTTTAAGACCATGTTTTGAGAGTGTTTAATGAGTAGACTGACAAGAAGTTAGGAAAGATTGGTTTCCTGATGTACGTAGAAACAGACATAGATGGCAGACTTTTATTCTGCAAAAATATATTAATATAATAAATAAGATACATATACATAACATCTATATCTGTACACGTGCACATTAGAAAGCATATTTATAGTTAAGATGTATATGCTTGGTTGCCTTCTTCAGTCTTTTTATATTACATAATTTCCAGTAACTTAAGACTAGTACACCAGCTTTTATACAGCACATAGAAACAGGACCTTGATCAAACATGTTGAGTCATTAAGTGCTACCCCAATGTAAAGATTTTCTAACAGTTTTGTAGTAATATGAAAACGCAACCAAACGTACAAACCATGCAATCACTTTCCTGAGACTTTTGCTCTTAAAAACAGTTCTACAATTTTCTTTTCTTCAACGTTATTTAATACTGCTTTCTTTCTCTTCACTCACTCCCAAATTAAAAAGTAAAAATCGGATTTGTATGAAGTCACAGATTTAACTGATTATACCTCACAATGCTTACAATATGGTAGAAAAAGAAACATTTAATATTTAAAGTTCCTTTTCCTGGAAAACAAATAAAAATACAAGACATTACATTTCCACTACAAAACACAGAAACACCTGGATAAAAATGTTTTATAGATCATCTTGTCTCAGTCAGTATCATTTTCTTCTCTGGAAATAGAACAAACAAACTGAACAACCATTTTCTTTAAAAAGTCTGAGCATCGCTATATTTTAAATGTATAAAGGTTGAATATTTTTCAAAGTGCATTTCCTTGTGTTACAAAAATGCAAAACCATATTGCTAAATATTATAGTTCAGTTTCAATTATATGATGGCATACACAGATGGCAGCTTATTTGCTCTAAGTCCACGCTGCGAGAGTGCAGGGTTCTACTTTTTGATGAAAAAATCAGCACTAATGAATAGCTGAAAAACATAATTGAGTGTGGAATACCGGAGCTATTCACTGCTGGAGAAATGAGAAAGGACTTACTACTTCTACAGAGATCATTTTTAGACTGGCCTTTTTATTCTAAGGAATGAAGCCATCTATCTACATCTTGAATGATAAATTCTCTACTTGTAAAAGGCTTCATTTATCACAAACAATGAAATAAATACAGAAAGAAAAATCAATACGTGTAGCAGTTTAGTCCAGCAAAGGCCCTTCTTAAAGAGAAACCTCAGTCAAGGTTGAAAGAGCAATTAATACAGTCTCAAAAATCTGGGCCACTCTGATAGAGTTCGGTTAACATGTGGCAGAAGTAATCATCCACTTGTGAAAATGATTTTCAGTTCATTCTCAAACACCTTTCAGACACTCATGATCCCATTTAACTGACAACAATACAGGCTATCTGTGGGCATCACTGCATTCGCTGTGAGAGCCAATGGGGACCAAATGCCCACAGGCACTTTCAGTCATCCCTGCGCCCTTGCATAAAAGGAATCTTCCTTGCACCGAATTCCTTCTTTTATTTAACCCCGCAACATTAAGCCATTTTTTTGTCTTCAGTTGAGGACGAGAGAGAAAACTGATTCAAGACAGCAATATGACCTGGGTCATAAGAAACCTAGCTGTAAACATTCTCGGATTCATTTTAGTACTTTCTGTGCTCTTGAGAAAGAGAACTAAATAAGCCTTCAGCAGATGGAATGAAAAAAATCAGCCTAAACTTCTACTGTAATTATGCCTGCTAAGGATAAAGAAATGTTGAAGAATGTCAAGTAATACAAACACCACAGCCACAGAAAACAGTCCCATTTATTCCAGTGAGCAAGATATTAATAATATGAACAGGAAAACATGTGGGTTTTTTTTCTCCCCTAAACAACTTTTCACTTACAGTATAAATGGTTCTTGGTATGCTGGAAGATCAGATATCCCTAGATTCTTTAACAGTGATATCTTACTGCACTCCAGAGCGCTTCAACATTTGTGAATATGCATGCCAGTACTTATGGAACCTGTGAAGTAACTGCAATGGCAACTTGAGAATTATTAATCCATTTATGTCATGTCATGAAACCTATTTGGTATGTAAAGTGGGAGTGTTTGTCAAGACAGAAAAACATCCTTTAGCCTTGAGAGAATTCCAGGCAACAAAAGAATGAAATCCTTCAGATACAACATAAATGTAGAAAGTGCTCTGATTCTAATGTAATCTAATTGTAATGTAAACAGGTAATGCAGCACTGCAAAACAGCTGGTGCTGAGGAGCAGACATCCACTCTGTGCTTTTTGATGCAGCTTACTTTGGCCTAGCTCTAGTCTGAACCCATGGACCAAATAGCTACCAGTGGTTGCAGCATATATGGGTGTACCCCTGGAGCTCACCTCATACTTTAATTTCATCTAAAAGGACAACAGTCTGTGAACACAAACCACTCCGTGATGTGAAACAAAGCACAGTAAGCAGGAACAACTAAGAGATTGGTTTTAAAAGTGAAAATCTGAATTTAAATGCTAATGTTGATGTAGTAGAAAAAGTCTCAATTGCACTGCTCTCCCTCGAGCATCCCGTTTGGCTGTGGAAACAGTTCTTTACATTGCCAGACCTTAAATCAACTCAGAAGCATCCTGAGCACCCAGAAGCATCCGGGCATCCAGCCTAGACATCTCTCCATGTCACTGGAAGCACATGACACTGCAATTAGATAGAAAAACTGGTGACCCTTTTTCCAGTAAGGCAGGRATAACTATTTGTGATCTAGAAAGCCTAAATGGCCAAGGACCTGTTAATATGAAAAATCTACTTTTGTTTCTAGGTCATACACTGCCACTGATGGAATCAGTCAAAACACCGTGCTCAGTGTCACACTGGTATAAAACAAATCGATGAACTAAGCTGTCAACTGAAGCAACTCCAATTCTGGAGTCCCAGTGTTGAAAATAGCCCACTTTTGGGCAGAGTGGTGGAGGCTAGTAAGGGCAGTGAACTCTTCTAGGAATGATACTTGGCTTTGGTTATCTCTGGCTGGTTAGGTATTTCTTTTCACTGTCTAGAAAGCTACTTTTGAACTGATAGAACTTTAATTTCGTAAAGAATACAGACCTCAGCAGAGCTAATTTTGTATTTTTTTGGTAATAAAACATATAAGCAGAACAAAATGCATACACTTCCATCTTAAAGATTGTCAATTCTAAGTATTTTCATAACCTTTGTTGTCATCATCACTAGTAGGTATTTTAAAGTCTTTATGAATTAGTACAAAGAGGTACATCTGATCTAGCAAAGGCATGAGGAAATATGTTACACCTGGTATCCCTATTTGTGATTTGAAATGAAGCACAGAAATTATGATAATGAATTAGTGTAGTACTTTTCCTCAATTTGTGCACACAGAAGATGTTTATTCAGAATGTTATGATGTTTTAAAACTATTTTTTAAAATTCTTGACAGCTCTATTTTTAAAAAAATCCCTAAAATAATTCAATTAAAAACACTATTTTAAAACGTCACTGAAGTTTTGAAACAAATCAGTTTAACAAGTCCTAACTTACCTATCATTATTTTCTTAATAGAAACATTGCTTGACACTTGAGTAGTGCTTTATAAACTTCCAAGTAATTACTCCTCACAACATGTTCAGTAAGGGAGGTTAGCATTATTACATTAGCTTCTGTGGGAGAGAAACCAAAGCGGAGAAAAGCGAGAACTGTTCAGWACCTGAGGTCCTAGCGCAGCAGAAGAAACATTCAGGAAAGCCTCACACCAGCTCTTATCTTCCAGACATTGGTAAACGCATTTCAGAAGCCTGTAAAGCTGTTCAGCCTTTTCAATCCATGTGTCAAAACATGTAAATTGTTCATGAATTAAAAAAATATAAAAGAAAATGTTCCGAAGGGAAACAGCAAATTAAATATGCTTGTCTTTGCAACTCCACTACGCCACTTTCAGTGACCATGTTTCCCTTGTACTTTGTATGGATCCAGTGTAAACTACTCGGGGCATATTTCATCTTCAGAGCTTTGCAAATTACCCTTTGGAAGCGCCCTTCTGTCTCCATTGGCTATACCAGATCCCTACAGTGCCAAGACTCCAAACTTAGGCATTGCAGTTAGTTGCCTGAAAATAGATGAAATGAAGGAGGCCTTCTGTACCTAGGCATCATGAAAAGTAGATAATGTGACATTCACAGAAAATGTTTGTTGTTTGCAGTCTGACAAAAATACTCATTCTAAAGCACAATTCAGAATAATATATATTAGTTTGCTCTTTTCAGTCAGTGCTATGAGGTAACGCTTCTGTGGATGCAATGACTGAACTTAGCTGATAATGAACAGAGACTACGTTGACTGTAAAGATTTCAAAATGCTTGGCACACTTGGTTGAAAAAAAATTCTTTTTCATTGTGCTACTACAGAGCAGTCCAGAATGAAAAGTCCTAAAGTACAATTTAAGCAACAGTGGGGAAAATGCAGTTACCTTCTTGGAATTCATATACGATCTTTGAAATAGCAGTCTTGCCCCATGTTGCAGAAATAAAAAGCTTTTTATTGGGAACTATGTGATTTTCTTCTGGATTAAAATTTTGACACTTCATGCTCTCATACATTGGAAAACTCCCTTTTAATCTACCAGAGTTCATGTAAACATTGGAAGCAATGAATACCACTTCTCTTTCCATCCAACATACAACAGCAGAAAAACACATGCTGCTGCCTGTATCAGTGGTGCAGACTGTCTCCGTTGCATCTCTAGTACCATGGAATGTAGGAACAGTGCCAGACATTAATTTCCATTCTCACACAGCAAAGCAACTGTTATGGCTTGTTTCCATGAACTCAAATTAGTTACATTTCCTTGTGCATTTTAGGCATTCCTGGACAGGTTTGTGAAAGAGAAATTCAATTGCATTGAATGTTAGTATACACAAAGAACCGTATCTGGCTCAGAAAGTCCTTGCTCTGCAGACGGGTGGAGTCTGAAAGAGTACTGAGACTACTCTTAGAAACTTTCCCAGTCATCTGCTTCTGGCCAGAGTGGGAGACATGATACCGGGTTAGATGAACATTTGGCCCAAGACAATAAGGTTAATCTAACATTCTGATAGAGACATTCTGCCTTGGAAAACCCACCAGTGCAGAACGACAACTGTAGGTGATCCTTTCATCAAAAGTTAGAGTCAAAAAAATACTTTTATACTGCTGGCTGCCTTTTGATGAAATACAGGAGTAAGAACAAGGAAGAAGGCTTTCATAGTATGACCCAGCCAATCAGTTCTCTTAAAATACCCATTTTAAGAAACTTTCCTATACAGAATACATGTAGAATTTTAAAGATGCCAACGAAACAAAAAGACTTCTGACTCCATGTCACTTCGGCTCTTTTGAAGAAACTTTCTCTATGAAAGAACACAGAAGTGGCCACCCAAAAGCACATTCAGGCCTGTACCTTGTTCCCAACAGATGCAGAGGGAAGCAGCAACTGGATGGAAGCATGCAGTTACACATCCCCAGAATTTTCTCCTATACTTATACTATTACTGGCTCTAGGAGTTTCTTTATCTGGAAACGGTGTTTCTGTATTTACTACTTGTTAATGGATTTTTGTTTCAATGAATTTCCATAATGGTTTTCTCAACCCTTTTAAACTTTCAAAATCTACACATAGTAGCACAGTTCCACATCTCAACTACCTGTGCCTAGAAGCAGCTCTTTTGGTTCGCTCTGAAACTGCCACCTACTAGTATTATTTAGCGATTGTCTTGTGGCACTGGAAGAGACAGCTTCCAGTGTACAATAAATATTGCATTAGAGCCATTATCGTGATTGGATGTTTATCCTTGGAAATGCCACACAGAAGCAAACAATCTAAAACTGAATTCCGCAGGAGTTATTCTAGGAAACAAAAGAAACGCATCACTGAGAAATATCCCCTTTGAGAAACTTACTTTAGTATCCCTTCACGGAATTCAGGATTTTTAAAATGGATTAACGTAATTAGGAAAAAAAATGTTAACTAAAGAAATGTTAGTATCTTGAGAATTTTTTTTTTTGGGTAGTGGTTAGACAAAAACAAAAAAGTGGTACACAAGAAAGATAGAAGCCTGTAACAACAGCATGGATTTGCTCTTTGTCAAAAGTTCTTTACTGTAACAAATACATAGAAAATAAAAACATTCAAATGCACTGTCCCTGCACTAGAGTTATTAAACTGGAGCTGATCCGCATTTGGAGCTGTAGAAGTAGGACTTCAGGAATACAGAATTTACCACCTGTGAGGGAGCATCAGAGCCATCTACTGGGGTCAGCCCATTCCTGCTGCACAGGATTGCTCTGACAAGCAACTGTCTCCCCTAAATAGCAATACTAAAGTGATATTCAACCATAAAACTGCTGTTACATAAAAATAATTTAAAAAATTTCCATAAAATCTAAGAGAAAATATAAGTTGTAACACTGATGAATTGGATGTGAGGGGAGGTTTGAATGGTTTCTCCTCACTGGAAGTTTTAGAAATACTTTTTTAAAAATAGCGTTTATTTGTATATAACACAAAGGGTAAAATGCCTTCTGTGAGTGTTTTGGTGATCAATTTAAATGGAACAAAAATTATAATTAATCTTTTTAGTATCACTCATTGATTATTGTTCAAATCTGAGATTGAGATTTTTCAATCTCTTTCCCCAAACAGAACTTTACGTGTGTGTGTGTGTGTGTGTGTGTATTTAGACACACATATATAAAAGGACCAATTTCCTGCTATAACTCAGTCAAGAGTTAGAGAGCAGAGTAGTTCTAGTGTCCCGTACACCTACTGGAATAGCTACCTCCACTCTCCAAATATTTGATTTACCAAAATACTACAACAGATTTTATTGGAATTTGCAGAGCTAAATTTCCAACTAGGCTTTAATAACTCCCTCATTAAATATTTTAAAACCTTCTTCTAAAATAGACTGTATATATACAGAGAAAAACTTCACGTTTATAGCTACTAAGAAGCTACATTTGGAAACTTCTAAAATTAACATGTAATTGCTTTATCTGTATTGGCTAGGGAAATATGCACTCTTCTCAATTATAAAAGCTTTCACAAAACAATATAAACAATCAAAAGTGAGATTCATTTAGCTGCATTATAATCCTATTCCCATCTTCTCCCTTAATTTAACCATGCTGCCCTCCTGTGGATGTCAGGATGTGTATAATGCAATTGCCCAGACTAAGAAAATCTAGCTCAAATTGATCCCTGCTACCTGTTTGTGACTGACTTGAAGAGGAAAGAAAATGCCACTGTGTAACCACAAAAAGTGGTTAAATTAAACTTCAGGGCAAGGACTGTGAAACTTGTATTTGAAATAGTTTTAAATTGAATATTTAAAATAAGTAGAATGTCTTATTATTCCACAAATCATGTACATATGGGAGCACAGAGTCATACATATTAATAATACATTTATTCTCAAATTAGGGGGAGAACATTCATTGCATAATGATGAGTTACTTCATCCGTTGAAGTGCCAACACAGTTGAACACATATATTATAAAGATTATCCAACAACTCAAAAAGCATGGAAATAATTTACAGAAGTATCAGTATTTGGTAAATTGAAAAAGTGCCAATTGGTGAAACTGTAATCTTTTTTTCCTAGTACAGAGATACCAAATACATCTTGAGGAATTACTGAGTCAAAAATACACTACGTCTTTAAAGAAAAATATCAAAAATGGTTTGGAATAGAAGAATCTAAAATTAAGGAGAGGTATAATCAATTATTCAAAGAAATTATCTCATGCAGAAAAAAAATCTTTTTTGATTAATTACATTTCCATAAAGTCTCTGTTCTAATAAGCTCTGTTACTATTTAACTGGAAATGAATATTATGCACTAAAACATTTATATAATTTGAGCTCATCTATACTCTGTTAGAGTTGTCAGATTTTTAAATCATTTGTTTAAAACATCAGTACAGAACAGATGCTAAAACCACTAAAGTAAAATAGCTGGAGTGACACAACATTGCTGTTTTTCTGCTCGACTAAATTTGTAAACGTTGACAAATGATGCTTAAAGTCTTAATGATAAAGAATGCTTAAAAATACATTTTTCTTTCTGAAGAAAGACTAAAATTTCTAAAAGGCACAAAAGGTAGAGTGATACTTTTTGATTCTAAAATATAATGTTAGAAAGTAAACACTTTTTCTTCAGAACCTTTTTTGTCTTTAACTCAGAAATAAAAACAGAAAGTGAAATGCTAAATTTTAAATCAAGCCACTCCCTGCCAAAATATTTTATATATTATTGAAAAGACTGTGAAATAAATAAAAAGTCTCAGGAAAGCAAAAAACCATAAGAAATTATTTTGGACAAGACAAGACATTTAGTGTAGTCACATGCTACTTTGTGCCAATTAGCGAAGCTGCTAACATGCCATATCAATAAAAAACAATTGACCTAAGTAGTGGGGCTAATTACATGAAATAAGATAATTAAATGCTTCTCAATATATAATAAAAAAATATGGCTGGAAATGTTCCATAATGTTGTCTTTTTGTTTTCCTATTACCTGCTTTTCTGCTGAGTTTTAATCAGTATATCTATATGCATAAAAGATAGATAGTGTCCAGATGTTAATGTGTTAGTGGCAGGAATCAGGTGTTCAATTAAAATTTATTGAGTGTGCAAGGAAAAAACGCAAGCCTTCCATTAAGTAGAATACATACAGCTCAATTAAAAATGAATGTAGCATTTGTGATTACTTTGAACACTCACATTCTATAATGGCAATAAAATTTTACATGACATATGATTACTTTATTAACTTAATCTTAATCATACAATACTAATCTAGGGATCAAAGTTATCTTCTGTTTGAAAATGGATCCATTGCTTCTCAATATACAAAATAATGGTAAAGCTGCATTTACACAAATTGTTGGTTCCTCTCCTCTGATGCATTTTTTTTGGTGTAAGTAGTGAATGAAAGAAAAGCAACTGTAACATTTTTGGGGATCTTAGTCTTGCACATGTTCTCAGCTACTGGCGGTATTTGTTATATTTAATACCAGCCCCGCTTGCGTGGCTTGCATAACAACTCCAATCTTTTTGAATGCATTCATTACTCAAAATGTGTTTCTAAACGGCTTGACTGAAAGATCCCTAAAATGACATCTCATGCCCATGTAACATGGTACTGGTTCCCAGCCTACAGCCCTTAACCTAAAAGGAATCATTCTGTAGTCTATGTGTTCAGATCCCTGCTTCAGATTTCAGCATGCCCTTCAAAGCTAAGACTTACAGCCAGATGAAAAAGGGCTAGAGAGCCATAAACATTCAGTTTTAGAAAAGAGACTGGCCATCAGGAGTCCAGCTGTGAGGGGAGCACATCCTCAGGCAGACTTCTCCACGCCAGCACTACTATGAACTGAGCCAAGTTTCTTATTCTCTTCTACTTGGTCAATGGCATGGTGCAGTCCACTTAAAACTTTGAACTTAAAATGGTTTCAGAATTTAAATAAGCTTAAAATATCAGTGGTCAAAATCAGAAATGGAGGAACACATGATAAATATAGTAACTTCTAAGCCACTGATTTACTGAACAAGGGTTACTAGTTTTGTATTTAGGAATCCGTTCTCTCACCAGAACCATATAGCTTTTCATCTTTGGAATAAACTTTGAAGAAAAGCAGATGGCAGTTTTGGGCTGGCAATCTTCTAACATTACCAGAGGAGCTCTCCATCTGGTAAAGCAAGGGAATTTGGTCTGACCCCGATGGAGACTTAGCAGTGGAACTCAAACCTACACCTACCACACTTCCCCTGCCAATTTGTCCCCRATTTACTCCATAAAAGCAGCATGAAAGATAATCGAACAGGTCTTTTGTGTCTCCTGCTCCAAAGACAAACCACGCACAGGATTTGACATACCATTTCATATGCATTTTTCACCTACCTGATCTCTTTTATCATTTATGCATAAAGTGAAAAAAAAATCCCACATATTACAAAAAGACAAAGCAATACTACATCGTTGAATGGACACAAAATTAATTTAGGATGGGATTAAATTAAGAGAGGCTTGTGACAGTAAGCATGCTAAAAAGATTATTTGTAGTGCAGGGTGAACTCTTCATTATAGTTTTTATTTAAATAAAAAGGCAGAGTGAGCTAATCGTGCAGAACTCTGTATGAAAGCACCGCCACACCAATGACATCGCAGAAACCACCAGCCTACCAAGGCGATGCCATCACGTTGCTTATTTGGGGATGTGAGATGTACTCGAGGACCCTGACAAAATGGTACAGTATGGAACTGCCAACACAATTGTGTTGATATTTTACAGGACGTGGACTATTTAAAGGGAGCTGGCTGTGATGAATATACTATTTGGGCAAAACACGTAGTGCAGGGCCATGGGGAGTCTGTTACTATGTCAAAATTAAATGCAATACTGTAATTGTTGAAATTATACTACTGTGGAGAAAAAAAACCCACTAAATTGAATTTATAAAAAAGTTACCTCTGCCTTTACATCCAGTATTGTGTTAAAATTATTTTTGCCCATACGGAATAGTGTATTATGAATTGAAATCCACCCTCGGACGCAGTATAGCACAACTGACCCTACAGTATCGAACTGAGCCAGCATTCTGGCACATACAGAGGATTAGATTGGTTATGTACAGTTAGCATTTAAAATTAATTTTGCTGTCATAAGTGCCTTTGATTTTGTAAGGGTTTATATTCCAAAAGACAAAAATTAGGTGAATTTTACCTTCCTACAAGTAACAGATGGACAGCGCAAGTGACAGAAGGACACAACAGGCAGGTGGCATGCCCCCACCCTTGCAGCTAATAGTACTGGCACTCTCTGTATAGAAATAATGCCAGGCCATGCCAGACCATATGCAATGTCAATGTATGTCAGGTGGAAATAACTCTTTCTTAAATTCTATGTTACAGATTAGTGCATGGTACCAAGAAACAAGTCAGATCATCTGACGAGAAAGGCTAATAAACAAACTGCATCTTTCACTTGCATCATAACGTGTGCTATGCTGATTTGTAGTCGAATAAAGCAATATAAACAAAATCTAAAACAATTATTTCAATGATGTTTGGTCCTGCAGTCTGGGAAAATAAGAATATTGCTTAGGTGACCATGTACAGTAATAATGTTATGACTATCAATCACAATCAGTTACATCTTCATTACTACAGACTCATGCATGTAAGGGAAGTTTCCAGACAACTTTCAAAAGGAACTTAGATGGCAAAAAAGTTAAAAAATATAATACAAAATAAATAGAAATATAACACAAAATAAATATATATATACTACTATATATAACTCTGGAATAGGTTATGAAGCAGGGATACTTGTGTGTGATTTCATTCTAAAGATACTGTCAGCAATATTTTGGGTGTATTTACAGAGTAGTAATTTTTTTCTCAAGTTTTAAGCAAAACTAGGAGTAAAAGTCAGATGTCCTGAGTGATACTTTTCCAAAGCTATGGGAACCGTGTAACAATACATAAAGAAATTTAAGCTAAAGAAGCCAACCTGAACATTCCAGTCAGACCAGAGTCTCCCCAATTAGAGTGTAGAGTTACTGGGAAGTTCCCACTACTCTGAACTTATTACTGCAAATTTTAGAACACCTCTGATGTGACAAAAATTTTTTAACTGTTCATCATTTATTGTAGTAAAAATAAGCAGCCTACTCCATGCTCTCATTTTAGTAAGATGAATGATGCATAGGAAAAAAAATGACCTGCCTATATTTCATTTCATGTACATGTAGTGACTAAACTGCTTAGATCATGATCTTCCATGTGAGGACCTAATAAGAGACATATTTTCCTACAACATAACAACGTTTATTTTTTTAATACTACCTTCAATCCACATAGCACTGAATGGTCAACCCATCTATTCTTCTTATCTTGTACATGAAAAACACTTACATGTAAATTAAACTTAAACCAAAGTTATTACTTAGTGGTTTAGAACAAAATCCAGTTACAAATCACACTAAACTTTAGATTTTCTCAGTTCCTCACCTACAATTTAATGAACTTTAGGTCTATTTTCAGTTAAATATTAGTTCATCATTTGGCCTTCTGAGTTACCACCAGCTTTGTTATTTTTAATGAAAATATAGAAAAATTCCTTTTTACACATTACAGCTTTCTAAAGTTGTGATTTGAGCATTTCCAATAACAGGCAAGACTCTGTTTAGATTTTATTCTTTCTATTTTTTTAAAAATCCAGTAAAGCAAACATTTACAAGCACAAATRTGAGGTTTCACAGGAGCATGTATTTCATGTATTTTCAGGATTGAACCCTTGCTTGAACCCTTGACATGGGCATCAATAGAAACTGTTGCCCAGTTTTGCCTGACTACTTTTAGGTACTTAAATGAAGTACCTGAAAAAAAAGGATGCATCTACATTGGTAACTTAGTCTGAATAAGGAGTGTGCTTTTGAAGAGAACCTCTCCATTGCCCCCAGTTGCAGCACTTGGTGGTTCACATTGCAGAATTGATTCAGAGCATGTGAACTAGACTCCTCTTGCATGAAATGAAATCAGATGCGGTGCTCAGCTAGTGCATCTCACATATTCCAGCCACTAAGGGGCAGTCAGTCTAGGACAAGACCAGGCAGAGACTGAACTAAATCCCCAGAAATACATATAAGGTGATTATCAGGTCCTCAGCAACCACTGAGTCACTTTACAGATCTGTTTGGGCACACTTCATACTTGGCTCCCTTTGTAGTCAAGAAGGAGGTACGTGCCAAGCACAGTTCAGGTCTTCCAGATTTCCATCTCTTTGTATTGGGTAGCATAATTTTGGTAGCCATCTTTGCACCACTCATCCTTTAATTCTTCTCTCTGCATGGTAGGAACATCACGTGCAATCTGCCATCTGGGTATAGGGCTTAATCTCATCTCACTGCTGCAACAAGCGGCTGTTGTTAGAAGGTACTCAGTCAACCAGTCCCTCTCACGCAGTGATGCTGCATCAAATTTGCTCAAGTGGAGTAGCCACAAATTAGGAGTCAGTCACATAAACTATGATGACAAGTCCTCATTGCTGCAGCACAGCTCATCACCATCTTTATGGTCTGAAAGTGACCTGTTCTCTAACGTGATAAACTGAAAATTGCTGCTGAAGTTTTTTTCACTACATTTTTCCTTCACACATGCACACAAAGACCAGGAAGTTTAGATGGGGAGAGATTTAAAGTTGAGAATTGCAGACAGAAATTTGATAGTATAGACTAGAAAAGGCTACCTAGCTGTTCTATGGGTCACTGAGATGCTCGGTTGTAGGTTCTGAGATCTCACATGATAAGAAGAAAAAATTGGCATTTACATCTGAATGCAAGGCACCATTAAGGTAAACCATAASAGATAATCCATGCCGAAAGAGTAAGAGTTTAGGACCCAGTGAGACTGTGACATAACTGCATTAAAGAATGCTGAGGAGAGAACAAGGTACAAAAACCAGGACACTGGAAAGGGACTGGGGCCAACAGGACCAGCTCACTCCAACTGATTATTTTGTGAGGCCGAATAAGGATTTTAGCAAAGACGAACCAATTTGACACACATGCAGTACTGATTATGGGGATTCTCCATACCTAAGCAATTATGCATACTCAATCCTAGGGAAGGCAGGAAGATATTGAATAAGTGTTGTTAAAGTTATGATCTAAAGACAATACATATACAACTGAACTTGCATCATTTTGCTCATCACAGAGCTGAAGAAAACCCATCTTAACATTTTCAAAAGCATGTAGCTTTTCAGTGAAATATAAGAAAAAGGAACACCCTATATAAACAGTTTTAACAATTTTTTTAATGTGAGAGTAGAATAATGATTTCAGTATAAATTACATATTCATGAGAATAGATTCTTAAATCTATTCTCAATTCTTTTACTTCATGTTTGAAAAAGTTATGAGTAAAAACAAAGCAAATTTTTTTAAGAAAAAAATTGTATTTTAAGTTTTCTGACTATTAACCTTGCTTAACCCATAGATCTTTTTCACATAAAGTCTGTTGTGGTTAAGCTAAGTGAGTTTGGATCTAAATTTCTATGGCTTTTACAAATCTTTCAGATTAATTACTATGGAATGAATGAAGAATGATACCTTAATTAGTAATGCTTCTCTTGGCAATTAGGATTCTCTTGGCTTCTCTTAGCAATTAAAGTGGCAGTGGCATATCATTAAGGTCTTCAAGATTCCCCATGCCTCCTCAGAAGCAATTACTGTGGGAAGCAATGAAAATCGGGCTCATAGCTGTAATCTGTTCTCTAAGGATCTAGCAGCAGGATAAACACTTTTGCTTCTTCCTTCCATAGTAATTTTGCATTAACCCATCATCATTATCCAATTAATCATTAATGTAATTTTAATGTGTCGTTTTTCATGAAGTTCAATTTTCATTTTTAAAAAGTAACTGATTACAGTCAATTGATTTTGCAAAAGTGTATAATATTAAAATMATTTAAATGAAGACAGTTAACACATTAGCACTTTTCGCCATGGCAAAATCCTAGCATTCATTTAGCACAATTTAAACTAGCATAACAAGAAAATACTGCTATGAGACACCTTGGAATAATAATAGTAAGGCATCCATACATCACTAAAAGTGAATTAAAAATCAAGCCATTCTATCATGCTGCTTATAACATACACAGGAAATTTTTACCTTACTATATACAAGCGCATGTTGCCTTATGAATGTAAAAATGAGGACAGGTTTGTCAGAATTTAGCAAGAAATATAACATAATTATAGCTTCATGAATGACACTTTTGACCCTCTGACTAAACAAAAAATATACACCATTGCTATTGGACCCAAATTGAAAAATGTTTATTAATTATGAGCCAAAATTTGACCAATATTTCTGCTGAACTGTAAAGTCACTGTTTTAGTTTTCAAATTTTGTGTTCATTTCTTAGTAGTCTCACACCATGTGTCAGAAGTTCTTGAAACACTTGGGCTTACTCTGTGCTGGGATTTATGAGTCTCATCTTGCAGAAAGGGATACTCACACACTTGTCTTCAGGGTCTTTGATCTTTGGAGTCAGCAACTGTCTGGGAGTTACTGTTGAAAAGAAAGATAATCTCCTCTTCCTAAGTTCTAGTAAAAAGCTTTTGTGGTTTCAAAAGAAAGGTAACTTCATGCAGCAGGAGGAGTAGTTAAGTTACAGATCAGCAATGCCAGTCCTTTCCAGTTCAAGGTATTCAGCAATGACTACATTTCATGAAGTATTCTGAAGTTTGCAGCCAGGATACTTTTCATAGTAATTTCTGACATATCCTTCTGCAGGATCATTCACTGAGTAGAGAAAATATGTTCTACACATATAAATATGTGGTGCTGGATGTTAGATGACATTTTGGCATACCTTGATGTAAAGAGAAGAGCAGACATTCCTGAATATGTAGTGGCATTTGCTGCGCTGTATACTCCTGTTGCTGCTCACATTTTTTACTGAAACCCCTTTTTTCTTCAACAGTCAACTGTGTGTGAAATTCAACCAAAGCCTATTTCATCAGCTACACAACACATCTTCTGTAAGTGGTGTTGAGTAAAGCACTGGCATTAATACAGTTTGCTTCAGCACTGCAGAATTACCTACAGCTACCGCRCTCGTCTTGATCAGTCCTAAGATTTTGGATTGTCGTGCTAGGTCTAGGTTGAATATGGATTGGAAAATGAAGCTTTGCAGTTCACACCTCTTCTGTCTTTGAAGCCAATAAAACTTAACTGAAACTCTGATACTTCTTTATGCCTTCTTGTCAGAGACTACAATGAAATCTTTCTCCCAGTGTCTCAAAGGTCCTCTGTATATGGCAAGCAAATACGAGGTCACGTTGTCCATGCTTTGAGTCTGAGCATGAGCCAACTCTAATTCAAAAGTGTTGTGACCATGTTGGTGACCCCAACAGTTCTGCAGTGCAAGTGCTGGCATCACATCATTGTCGGTTTTTGGTCAGGGTGGAGAGCTGGCCAAGTATAATCTCTCTCTCTCTCTCTGCTGCCAAGTCCCGTGACCTCCTCAAATGGTCATATCTGAAATACTTTGTTAGATTAAAAAGAAACCTCTAACTCACTTTTGCTTTATAAATAAAGTTTCTTTACTAGAGAATTCCCTTTAGAGATGTCTGCTTTTGTTCATCTTCCATATTACTGACGTCTCCATTAGCTTATAAGGAACTCTTTGGAAAAGAGTTCATCTACGTGGGTAGATGAGAATGAGGTTCTTAGGACAACTTGGGCGCTAATTTTGAGGGCAGCTGCACTCAGCAAACATTGTCCCATTTGCCAGTAACAGGAGAGACAAGAAAAGCTGTGCACACTACAAAATCATAGCTAGAGGGAGTGACTAAGTTTTACTTAGACCCAGCTGACTCGAATACACACTTGAGTCCTGCGATGGGATCCTCTTGCAGCAGACTGTTGCATCCCACAGTGTTTCAACATGTTGTAACACGGTTTCACAAGGTAACAACTGAGACAGGCTCAGGAAATAGGAGCATTTTTGGTTATATGGTTAGTGAATCAAGACTCAGGTGAAGACGGAGGCTTTCCTTCATTGCAGGCACCCTTTACCCACACATGAGGAATGAGTAGCAGAGGATTATCTCTTCATCAATGGCACAAAGGTAGTTTAATAACCTCCCATACGTATATGGATTACAGGTCATCTCAAAATACTGGAAGGCCTGATGTTGCAAATGGCAGTGGGCAATCTTTATCAGGTATTTGTAGAAAGATTTACCTCCTAAATGTATTTGAGACTAATTAGGAGTAATGGTAATAGAAATTATAAAGAGCACTGATACACTCCACCCATATTTCTTACAACTCTACTGTTCTTATGATAGGATAAGAAAATGCTTTGAACAAAACTGCAGATGTTAAAAATACAAATCAAGCGTGTCTGCTGCCGAATAGAACAAGCTATATGTGTCAGAGGACATCACAAACCCTAAACTACCACCAGTGCAAACAAAAAATCCTTACAGGAATTAATTGAAGTGACACTTATTTCATATAAAATATCTATTTAATTTCATTCATCTTCATAAGAGTATATACACAGACACTATTTTATCTATAAAGATCWATATTTATAACTAGTAAGAAAAACAAGAAATATCAGTAGAAGTGAAGACATTTCTCCTAACTGCATGGTTACCTGTAGCGAAATTGTCTTACTATCTATCAAAGTAGCCCGAGTTTAATTTAAAATAAAAGGAGACTTAGCTTTTAAAAATCACTTAGGCAGCTATGCATAATTTATCTCTGACCTCAATTTAGATTTGAGAAACTGTGAATTAGGCAGAAGAAAAAAGATGACATGACTGAAGCCCACCTCGTGCTCTGGTAATTCATCTTTCTGAAGCTTTGTTGTCTGGTGATTAGGCATTTATTTTAATTTAGTAGATAATCTATACTTCTTCTGAATGCAGTATATATARAGAAGAGTTTACTTTACCAACTCCAGTTTACCTTTTCTTTTTTTTCCATAGCCAATGTCTTAGCATTGATAAACCAACCTGTCAAGGTATTCCTCCCTACCTAGTGGCTTTGAGAAAACTCAGAGAACTCTGACATAGCCTAAATACCTAAATTTCTGGGCTGCTATAGTGAGGCCATATGACTAAATGGTCAGAAAAGGATTCTAAACTATCTGATGTTATGTAAAGTTTGCAAAATTCAAACAAACTCAACAGTTTCTTCCATCTGACTTTCCTTATGCTTCCCAGTCTTGACGCTCACAAACTGAAAAACAAGCTTTCTACCAAAGGACAGCGAGAACCTTGCTCTTCGAAGCAGCAGCTGAAGTCAGTGCTCTGCTACCCTTTTTTAAGCTGGAAGAAAAAGTGCAATAGCAGCAAACAGAAAGCTAGATGGTGCTAATATACTGACTTTATGGTTACAACTAGGTGTGCTGCACATAAACTTGGAGAGGCAAATCAAATGTTATAAAGAGATACAAAAGAATTTATGTATGTAGCTGAAGAAATGCTATAGTTAGATAAGTATCTACTTATGTTAACATTTGGTTCAGGCAATTACGTTGTGTTGATAAGAAATGAAAAAGAGCAACAGGAATCTCTCAGATCCCTCTCCCTTTTTTAAGAGAAAAATGTTACTGTCTTCACTAATGAGAAAAGTATTTTCAGTAACTGTTGAAAAGTAATGTAGAAAGTTATTGTTTTTATCTCATGGAAAATAATACTAATTGACAAAGTCTATGCTACACATTACCACACCATAACAAGTATTAGTAAGGATTTTCTCAGATGTTGGATACATACAGGTTTCTAACACTTTGCTTCCCTTTGAAGCAACTGTATACCTACTCATTCTAAAAGAAACTAAACTTGACATTTTAGCTTAGCCAAAATTTTGTTTCTATTTCATCTTTTTAGTGTTGGTAAAACAAATGATTTAGAATTATTCTGATGTATCTATGTGTTTTGGCTCAGAGAAAGGTCTGAAACCAGTTTCAAATTCRTTATATGCAACACAGAGGCTTATCTGTGACGGGGAGCACGCAGCACTTGCTAAGAGAAGTGTGATTGTATTCCTGACATCTTACTTTATCTGTAACAGTAACCCAGAATTGAAATAGAGTCATTTCAATGTCGTCACCTTGCACATTTCTCTGAAATCACGATACTGGGAGCAGATCTCATCTTCAGATCAGCCTTCAGATTACACATCTGGAAGTTATAAAGCTAATTCTGTTTCTCCTCCTGCCCTTCTTTGCTAGGTGACCATGGACAAGCAGCACATAAGAGCTGGCACCACCATTGTTCTGGCTAACTTCAGTGTCCCCGTGGCTCTTCTTAGCTGATTTATGAGCTCACTAGTAACTATGAAAACGGTTTATCCAGGTGGCAGTCACACACTACAGCCCTCCCCACTGAGAGGCCAGCAGACCCCAGTGCTATCCGTAGCTCGGTCACTGAATTGCCTGTGACCTTTGGTGATCTCTGTTCATTCCTGTGCTTCATTTCACTCACCTGTAAAACAGAGATAATTATACTCGCCTTCCTCTCCAACGAACTCTTTTAACAATGGGTGACAAGTGTCATAAAAATGAGAGGGGAAAATTACTTATCCTCTAATTCTGCATCTTGGAAGACTGCTAACCAGGSCATTCATCTCACAGATTTCCTTTAGCTCTAAAACTACAGCAGCAGGAGGAGAAATGTGATACTTCAGTCACATAGAGGAACCAGTAGCTATATTTATTGTTTATAAATGCTCTCCTAAGAACATTTCAGTCAATTCCAAGTGCAGAACAGAAAAAAATTTAAAAGCAAATTCATGGTGATCTTTATATTCTGAAAATACACCCATAAAATAATAATAATAATAATAACAAAAAAGAAGTTGTGTGAGAAAAATGATTTCACACAGGCTCCTTACAATTTTGGAGAGTRCAAGTCTGAAAAAGTCACCAAAGTAATTGCTTTACAGATGAGAGACAGGGAGAAAATCTGGGCATGTACATACTCAAGTGCTTGTAGAATGTACATTCCAAACACAAAAGTTCAAGAAATTAAAGGTATAACATTTCTATATGCAACATGTCATAGCAGAAAGCAGAACAGAACCTGTAAGAATGAATTTTGCCTTTCAAATCTTGGAAAAAGTTCTGGACAAGAGCTATGCTGAAATGTTTTACTTTGGAAGTCAAACCCAAATAATACTACTTTGTAATATTCTCCCGTTCAGGCTGTTCAATTTGTGAGAATTTCATTTTATGTTATTATTTATTTTCCTTTTTTTCGGTATGACCATTAAGCATTACTAATCCTTTCAAAGCAAGCTATTTCAAGAAATCTCAGTATTCCTTTTTTATTTCTAGATTGGAAGCAATAGAATAATACCCTTTAGTAACCACTAGGCTATGCTAACAGACAACTTAACTGACACAAAATCTACTTTTAAAAATAATGCATGCTTTAAATGCACGCAGATGTGCAAAAGCACATTAAAAAAAMCCCCACGCATCAGAAAAGGTATTGACAGTAACCCGCATATCTTGAGTGGATTAACCTGTCCTCCTTGGGTTTTCAACCCTAATTTAATTATGAGTTAAGGAGAGCCAAGTGAGCCTTCCTGAAGCAAGCAGTACCTCCCTAACACTGCTATTCTAACTTGACAGAAATAAATAGGCTTTTAGCATTTTATATAGGAAGTTTTTAGGTCAAATTTTGCTTATTTCCTCTGATGATTTGTTTTAGATTCAAGACTGCAACAGAAGAAATTGATAGAAATGTTAAAAAACCTCCTTTTGTATGGATGTTGGCTTTACTACCTTAATAAAGAAGATTAAAAAACTATCTTGTATGTGCTCTGCATTTTAGACAAGGAAAAGGTTACCACATTCTATGAGATGACAAATACATTACAAATTATGAGAAAGGAATCTGAACTATCATGAACCACCAATAATCGGAACTGTTCTACAAATCCCCATTAACGAGTGACATTTACCTTGTCATTACTCAGAATTTCTAGCCGTGCATGCTTCCCCTTGTAATCTATTGACAGGGTTTAAATAGAAAAGGGTGGTTATATATCCTTTGGGTTGTTTCATACTTTGAAAGCCTTTCATGGAAAAATAAAAAAAAAAATCTAAAAGAAACAGTAGGATTATGTTTACTGTAAGATGTGTATGAGTATTCCTTATTTTTTTAAGCATGTAACAGAATTCATAGAAAAATCATGGGGTGTTTCCTTGAGTCATAATGATTTTTATTTCTTGCTGTTAGAAAGGTTACAATTTATAATGAAAAAAATCCCAAGTTTATAATTTTATTTGAAATACAATTATTTGTTATGACTGTGAAAACCCAAAGAGGGAACATGATCTGAAGGTGCTGCAGTCCAGAATACTATTCGTGAATTTGAAATCTCAATTTAAGTACAGGACAGTATAATTTGTAAAACTGAATATTCTTGAAGCATAAATGCGAGACAGGTTTTGAAGTCTTTCAGAGTATCCTGTGTCAATAAGTAAAGTCAGACTTAAATAGGAGAAATGTCCTGGTTTCGGCTGGGATAGAGTTAATTTTCTTCCTAGTGCTGTGTTTTGGATTTAGTATGAAAAGMATGTTGATAASACAMTGATGTTTTTAGTTGTTGCTAAGTAGTCTACTAGTCAAGGACTTTTCAGCCTCCCATGCTCTGCCAGGTGCACAAGAAGATGGGAGGGAGCATAGCCGGGACAGCTAGCCCAACTGGCCAAYGGGGTATTCCATACCATGTGAYGTCATGCTCAATATATAAATAGGAGGCGTGGTCCAGGAAGTAGCGATCGCGGCTTGGGTATCGCTCAGCGGGTGGTGAGCAATTGCATTGTGCATCACTCATTTTGTATATTCTATCATTATTATTATTATCATCATTATTTTCCCTTCCTTTTCTGTTTTATTAAACTGTCTTTATCTCAATCCACAAATTTTACTTTTTCTTTTTTTTCGATTCTCTCCCCCATCCCACTGAGGGGAGGGGGGAGTGAGCGAGTGGCTGTGTGGTGTTTGGCTGCCTGCCAGGTTAAACCACAACTCCTTTTCTGAAGGAGTAAAACTGTAACCCCACAATTAGCTTGGGCCTGTGGGTTTTGCTGACCCTGCAGAAACTGAAATATTTGAGCGTAGCTCCCGTATCTGAAAAAATGGTCTCTTATTACCATTATTATTTTTTTAAATCATGATAGAGCATTAATCTAATAAAACCCCTCTTTCTGCAATTGGCTGTGGGGTAAAATTTCGATTCAACTTTGAATAAATTCTGAGATTCTCAGCTGAAAGGCATTATCTAATGCCAACAGATTGCTTTTTTCTCCTATGAGACAAATATGAATCTTGTATGTTAGCTTGTTAACTCAGACCAACACAGAAAATGTAAGTTGTCTAGTTCAAAGATTGGGCAAAGATAAAGCATGACATGTTTCTGAAAAATAAACTGAAGAATTAGAACTTAAGGGGGATAATCACACTAACTACATTAGAAGTCTGTTATTAAGGTTGTAAAATTCAACTTGCTAACATGACAAAATTCCAGCAGCAAGGATGATCACATTCTTTCATCCTTTTATTTCTCCCCTTTTGTGTACTCTATGACACCGTGCTTAAATATCTGACCACATACTAAAAATAAAATAAAATAAAATAAAACAAAACACCATAAAATAAAATAAACAAAAACTCCCAGCCCTTTTCACTATTCAGGATAGCAGCAGCTGCCTTCCAGCTCTTCCACACCTTATTTTCTCCTATGGCCTGTTTCATTGCATGTTACACAAACACTGCTTTACAGAGAGAATCGAGTTACTTGCTTTTCTACCTCGTGCAGGTTCACCAGGGAGCTGCAAAGCCTGGCACCGGAACAACACTGCCTGGCAGAGCATAAGCCTTTGGCCATGTGTTAGAGAAGTGACCATGCCCCACTTCCCCCAGCTCGTGAGGCGTGCAGGAACCTTTTCTACCYGTTGCTTCCCAAGATTTACCTTCAAAATGTCTACGACACTAGGAGGTGGTATTATTCTCACTTTATAATGGGAAAACTGAAGTACTAAAAACTTCAGGCTTCAGATATTAAGATGAAGATCTAAGTTTTAGGATATTTGGACTCTAACAGCACAAGGTATATTTACAGCCCAGTTTCCACTGATTTCAGCTGGTAGCTGTGAGTGTTGGGCACCTCTATGAAATCAGATTATAGTTTATCAAACTGGGCACAGGAAACAAATAACATACCACCAGTTACCGAAGGCAGAAACGTTTCAGTCTCTTACAGGCAGGTCCTTCTGTGTAGCACAAATGGGGATAAAAGCCAGTTCTTCCAGGCATCCCTCAACTACCTTAACTGCAAAATATTCCTTTGCCTTCCCGTAATACTGTCCATCATCCACCGCATGTTTCCAGCCTCTTCACAAACGAGRATTTCTCTGATAACACAGTATCAGTTCAGAACCAGAATAGCTTTAATCTGTGTGTTGAAGCAGGTGGGAATCCCTCTTGAAAAAATAGCAAATGACCACTTAATACTTATACTCACCCAGGAAGTCAAGAGAAGGCTGCAGAGAGTGTCTGGATGATGGCTTTTCATGACATTAACGGTTCCTGACTGTACACATTAATAATTCTTCTAGGAGGTGTTTTTCTCCCTCCAAACAAACACCCTCTTCCTTCCTCTCACTGCAACTCCAGTGCCATTGTGCAGTATTTCATCAACCTTTTCAAAGGTTATTGGAGGAATTATTAACCTTTTATTTCATTTCACATATATTTGTGGTGGAGGAGTCCATACAGCCCTCCCTCAGTGCCCTAACTTTTCTAAACAAATGTGTAGGTAATAATCATTATAGCTAATGCCTATAAAGAAAGGGAAACGATGACTGACCTCGAGCATTTTTGGTGGGAAGAACAACAATATTTGCCTGGAGAATAGTGACAGCAGTGACTCTGAAGTAAAATGAAGAAGTAAAAAACTGTGCCAGGAGATTAGGATTCAAAATCAACATGAGGAAGTAAGCAGCAGCAGCAGATGAAAGGGATAGTGATTGAATTAAGTTATTGAAAGTAATATTTGATTGGGCAATCCATTTAATGCTCAGACAAGAAGACTAGTGACATAAACCAGTCTGGAAAAGCAAACTGGGGGGTTAGGAAGACCCTCTGAAGATCCCAGAAGAACAGCTCCCAGCCAAGAAAGCCTCTGGGGAAACCCAGGAGCACAATGAGAGGAAGCATTGGAGCCTTGTCCTTGTTTCTGGACCCAGGTCAAAATAAGTTGCATGTTATACCCTAACTGGGGTTGCAGACAGCACGACCCCAACATTATCAGTGACCTGAAAAAAATGGGGACTTCTCCCAGTCACCTGCTGGGATAGGTACATGGGAGAACAACGTCCCTGATGTAGCTGTAGTGTGGAGTATGCAACCGAACCAGGTCATGTGCAAGTTAGATGCATCTGTTGTGTATTATTCATTACTGATGTTGTTCGTCATCCCGTCCCTATGGCTGCCTTTTGACAAACCATTGAAGAACGCAGGCAGCACCGTGCCACCCCTGCAGCATTCACTACTTCAACTGGCTGAGTATCTTCCAGCAGCAGGAGACTGAAACCATGCTAGTGGACTGAATCTAGACAAGGATGTGCCACAATTAACAAACCATTTCAGAGGTGTTTGGTGAGTGCAAATGAATGGGGCAGGGGGTGGGGACTGAGAGGAGAGCATCATGCTTTAGTACAGACAAGCACTTTTCTCTCCTCCCTAGGTCCTCTCCGCTCCAACTTACTCACATCAGCCCGGTCTTCCTGCTCTTTCCTACCACATTATCCCATCTCCCTTATTCATGTATTTGCAGCCCTACTTCTAAGTCTTCTCATCTCAGTCCCAGTCTCCAAGCGCAATAGCTCCAGTTCCCCCGTTGGCTCCACAACTGGTTTCCCTCTCTTTCCTCCCAGCTCCTGGTCACCAGCCACAGGTCTCCAGCCAGCAAGTCTCATTGTTACAGTCCTGATCATTTGTGTCTAAGTTTCCCAAAACCAAAATGAGGGCTGAGGTTGATASCTGGGAAATTTCAGCCCAACCAATTACAGCTTTGCCAAAACTTAAATAAGTTGTTTTTTTTTAAAAAAAAAACCAAAACCTGAATATAGGAAATTTTGGTAATTGCTATCTGTATACAACGAGCAGAATATTAACAGGAGGAGATTAAAAAGAAATCTAAATAGTATGGCCACTACATTAATTCTACATTAACATGTTGAATAGTCCTCTTTTTTTGAAATGTACTTCTACTTAATTCAGATGGAAAACAGCCCTGGTAATTGCTTTATAACAACAGATACAGCCTTGCTTACTGTCAGCAACACTACTGTTTTGCAGTTGGGATGAGGAATAGCGGTGGCAGTTGGCTAGGGGAGCTGTCTTTATGAATAATCTATTCCATATAGTTTCAGTGTTAGACAGAAAAAACATCCTTAAACTGGTGTTTGTACATAAATTCCTTTCAAGAGAAATACCATACAGCGGACAGAAAAAGAAAAGGGGAGACTATGTTGCAAGTACCATCACATTCCGGTATATAATTAATCTTATTTTAATGGAAAAATATGTCTCTCCTAAATATCAACATTTTTTTTCCAAAGTGCTATAAATTGTAACATTCAAAACTAGTTTCTAAATGACACTGTACTCTTAGTTCTGCATTTCAGAGTTAGCTCATCATCTGTCTTTACACATCACTGAACATCTGAAATGAATGTTATTCCTGACTGTTCCAAACTTTATGTATAAAATGAGGATATAACACAATGCCATACTATAGGAACTGTTGTACACATTTATAATGTTTTACAAACTTTAGGTTTTTAGCTACATATGCTTAAACGCAGGCACAATGAGGCAAAATAATAAATACAGACAGCCAGAAAATGGACACTTACCCACAGTGCTTCATGTGAGGTGGTTTATCCATTCTCACTGCCAGTTTAATTTTCAAGTCACTGTCCTGGCTGTTTTTGGGGACTATCATTTTATGCAGATCAGGTGACTTTGGGCTATTGGATGTTGGATACAACACTACCTGCAAGTCATAAAAATAAAAACTTCAACGAGTTGATACAAAAAAAATCTGATATTCTTTAATGGACACTTCTAAGCAGTGAGGATTCTTGTTGATAGGAAAAGAAAAAGTATATTCTGATTTTAATAAATCAGGGGGCTACTTTTTTTCTTTTTGCAAATGCATAGCAAACACTATTTATAACAGTCCTTCTTTCCCAAGAAACAAGCTGATTTTCATTTTGAGTACAAGCCATACCTTAAAAAAAATTTAAAAGCATTATGAGTATGGCAATCTTTGAGTTCTGAAGCATCAAACAGAAAATGATTTTTAGTTTGTTTATCTTTTTAAATGCAAGATTATATAAACAGAATTATTACTCATTCCTTGCATTTAATCACTTGGCATTCACTAGGACTGTAGGTGATGTTACGAATTTTTCCTTTTCTACAGGCTGAAGTTCCTGTTGTCCTGTAACAGCTTATTACAGCTCATACATCTCAAGTGACATCTTTCTCCTGTCAACTTCTTGAGTTTTTAGAATGCTGATGAAAATATAAGCAGACAGGTGTATAATTAATTCATAATTTCAGTACTGACAATGCCTTTTCTGAATTTTTAAAGAAGTATTTTGGGGCTTCATTTTCAAACCTCTCACAATGAATAAGTATCTGGCAGAGTATTTAAGTATGTGCTGTGTTGTGTTTGTATTACACTTCGTCATGCCTTCCAGCTTTAAACAATGAGAGCTAAAAAAACTTTGTCATCAACCTTTTTGTCATTACACACAAACACACATACACACATGCACAAAAAGCATTTGACAGGCATTAATTATCTTCAAAACAACCTTCATACTAATATTGCCCTTAAAGGCAATACTAACCATTGTGCACCATATCATCAGGCGGCACAAACTGTAAGCTCCCATGAAATCACTGAAACCAAAACACTGGGCAAATGTTCCTTGATAAGAAAAGTAAAAAGTTGCTGAAATTTGGATTAAAAGCATTCTCTCCACTATGGCACACTGCAGTGCAATGTCATTGCCATTGTCTGTGGAGAAACTTTCTAGGCTATTCTGTCTCAGATTTCCTTTCAGCACTGTTTAAGGGATTTTAATCTTCTAGTTGTTGTTCTACAATCTACTTTAAAAAATAAAATGGTATCAACTCATATGTCTTCTCTGGGGAATATAAAACTCACCTACAGGATACTCTTTCTCTGTGCCTAAAACTTCTGAAAGTTTCATAAAATTCCTACTACATCATACATTTCTGAATTAATTTTTATTTTATTTTATTTTATTTTCTCTTATTTTATTGTTCTTATACCTGTGAATATCACCATAGTAGATTATTCAGCAGCAGCACAGAGAACTATGAGTTGTTAGTCTAGGACTGTGTTTACAATAAGTAAACTAACAGGTAATCTGCATTAAAAAGTATAATGAACTGTTAATGACCAGAATGCTACACACCAAACATAGCTGCTGTCTGTTGCATTGCTTCAGCTGATCTAAGGCAAATTAACAGTATCAGAACAGTGTGGGCTGAGATAATTCAATAAATTCAACCATCTCATCATCATTAAAAATACTTGACCATGTGATCTGATTATATCTAGTATTACGTTTCCTCAGACCACACGGTAGCTGAAAAAGTGGCAAGTTCACTTTATACCTCTCCTCATTCGGATGTAAAATAAACACAGAAATCTTAAATATTATAGAGCAACACTTTTATGGATTTGTGCAAGGTGATGTTCTCAAAACACTTCTTAATTGTCAATGACTGAAAATGTTTCTCTCCAGGACTTAAAATATGACAGGTTGAAAGATATGAAGCTAATATCATTCAATGACTTAACTAACCATCATTTATTGTGATGCAGTTGGGTATTTAAGTCCCCAGCTGGATCACAATAGAAGAAGTTATTTGAAGTACACCTGAGCCAAATAGTCAATCCAGCCAAGCAACTATTAACTCTCCTCTATCTTTGGCACATTGATCATATCTTCTTTTAAAGGTATGAAAGAAAAGTTGAGTTGTCCAAAATACTCTGAATGCTTGAACAAACCAAACTTGGGATAATCTTGCTTTCTCAGAGCAGATAATCAAGCAGAAGGTTCAGAGTCAAAAGCGCTGTGCAGAAATACCTCTTATCGGTATTCCCATGTTTAGATAAAGCTCTCAAGCTAACCATCCCTGGCCGCAGTTGTCCTGTTGTCAAAAGAAAATGCAGCCTTCGAAAGGGACCAACGAAGCTAAGAGGCAAGCAGACTGGCAAGCTGAAAGCTTGAGAAAAATCAAGAGTCAAGATAATCTCTACTTTTTTCCCCATCCCACACACGTGGCTGAGTTCAGTTTCAGCCAACTCGTGTCCTCACCTCCTGGCTGCTCCGCCTCCCCATCCCCTACTTCCACCCAAAACCATGATATTCAAGAGTTGAACCCAAGCGCTGGAGTTACCCGCTCTTTTGACCCAAGTATTTGAAATGAGATTGATTTTACAAGTTGGGGTGGTCTAAGACACGTTTTGAGATCTCAGACCTTGGGCACCAGACCTTGGTAATCACGGTAATTCTGAGCAGACTATGCTGAGATTTGGCTCACTGTCACAAGCAAAAAAGATGAAAATGAAGATCTGCAGCTGCTCCTTAATGCCCTGGCTGAGAGGCAGATGACACTTAACATGCTATTACAGAAAACCCTTATCTTGTCTTCAGTACAGCTCACACCACACAACCTTAAAGAAAATAAAGATACAGCCCATCAACAGTCTCTTCTTCATAACACAGCCTGGGACATCTTCAAAAACCAGACTAAACCCTTAACCTGTCCCCATCCCCGGGGAGATGCCTGATGCCCGGGGCTGCCCTGGTGTCCCCCATCTTGCCCTGCTCCCTGCCACCCCAGGGAGCCCCTGCTGCTTCTGGCACCCCGCTGCCTGTCTTTTCTTCAAACTGCATGGTCCCCAAGAGGAAAGCCAGAAGATTTTATGAGACAAAAGAAGTTCCCATGCCTGATGTGCTCTTCCAGAGCACAAAGAGAGATTCTCTTAAGAGATTCTCTTAAGATTTCTTAAGATTCTTAAGAATCKTTCTTAAGATTCTCTTAAGAGAGCCAAGGAGAATCTCCATCCTCTATTGGATGCCGGGGGGAACGTTGTCACCGAGGATGAGGAAAAGGCTGAGGTACTTAATGCCTTCTTCGCCTCAGTCTTCAATAGTCAGACCAGCCACCCTCAGGGTATTCAGCCCCCTGAGCTGGAAGACGGGGACGGTGAGCGGGATAAACCCCCCATAATCCAGGAGGAAGCGGTGAACGACCTGCTACGCCACCTGGACGCTCACAAGTCCATGGGGCCGGATGGGATCCACCCGAGAGTGCTGAGGGAGCTGGCGGAGGAGCTTGCCAAGCCACTCTCCATCATTTATCAGCGGTCCTGGTTAACGGGGGAGGTCCCGGAYGACTGGAGGCTTGCCAATGTGATGCCCATCTACAAGAAGGGCCGGAAGGAGGACCCGGGGAACTACAGGCCTGTCAGCCTGACCTCGGTGCCGGGGAAGATTATGGAGCGGTTCATCTTGGGGGCGCTCGCAAGCCATGTGAGGGACAACCAGGGGATCAGGCCCAGCCAGCATGGGTTCATGAAGGGCAGGTCCTGCTTGACCAACCTGATCTCCTTCTATGACCAGGTGACCCACCTAGTGGAYGAGGGAAAGGCTGTGGATGTGGTCTACCTGGACTTCAGTAAAGCCTTTGACACTGTCTCCCACAGCGTTCTCCTGGAGAAGCTGGCGGCTCATGGCCTAGACAGGTGTACTCTTTGCTGGGTWAAAAACTGGCTGGGTGGCCGGGCCCAGAGAGTTGTGGTGAATGGAGCGAAGTCCACTTGGTGGCCGGTCACGAGCGGTGTCCCCCAGGGCTCCGTTTTGGGGCCGGTCTTGTTCAATATCTTTATCAATGATCTGGACGAGGGGATTGAGTGCTCCCTCAGTAAGTTTGCAGACGACACCAAGTTGGGCGGCAGTGTCGATCTGCTCGAGGGTAGGAAGGCTCTGCAGAGGGACCTGGACAGGCTGGATCGATGGGCTGAGGCCAACTGCATGAGGTTCAACAAGGCCAAGTGCCGGGTCCTGCACTTGGGCCACAACAACCCCATGCAAYGCTACAGGCTGGGGGAAGAGTGTCTGGAAAGCTGCCTGGCAGAAAAGGACCTGGGGGTGCTGGTTGACAGCCGGCTGAATATGAGCCGGCAGTGTGCCCAGGTGGCCAAGAAGGCCAACAGCATCCTGGCCTGTATCAGAAATAGTGTGGCCAGCAGGAGTAGGGAAGTGATTGTCCCCCTGTACTCGGCGCTGGTGAGGCCGCACCTCGAATACTGTGTTCCGTTTTGGGCCCCTCACTACAAGAAGGACATTGAGGTGCTGGAGCGTGTCCAGAGGAGGGCAACGAAGCTGGTGAAGGGTCTGGAGAGCAAGTCTTACGAGGAGCGGCTGAGGGAACTGGGACTGTTTAGTCTGTAAAAGAGGAGGCTCAGGGGAGACCTTATCGCCCTCTACAACTACCTGAAAGGAGGTTGCAGCRAGGTGGGTGTTGGTCTCTTCTGCCAAGCAACTAGCGATAGGACGAGAGGAAATGGCCTCAAGTTGCGCGAGGGGAGGTTTAGATTGGACATTAGGAAAAATTTCTTTACTGAAAGAGTGGTTAAACATTGGAACAGGCTGCCCAGGGAAGTGGTGGAGTCACCATCCCTGGAAGTATTTAAAAGACGTGTAGATGAGGCACTTAGGGACATGGTTTAGTGGGGCTTGGTGGTGTTGGGTTGACGGTTGGACTTGATGATCTTAGAGGTCTTTTCCAACCTTAATGATTCTATGATTCTATGAAATGGTGCTACAAATGATTTCTTTTTACCATTGACCAAACCCACATTTTCTTTTCATCTTATTCCATACCTAGGATGAAAAATTTTAGCAACACTTAAGGTCTGGCTAAGTTACAAGCCATTGAGAACTGAATCTTACGTCACATGGCCTTAATCATAAGCAGCATTGCGAGCTCTGTTCAGAATAAACAATACACTCGTGGTCATGCAAGAAACCCCACGATGAACTGGAGAAACCAAGTTCTCTAACGCCCATGCTCTACCAGAGACACTTCTAACTCAATCTGTGATAATTTAAAACTGTGAAAAACAGCCAAGTGCCCGACACATAAGATCATATGCTCCCTCAACTGCATTTGTTGAAGCTTTCATCATGCAACAGGACTAATTCATTCTATGGAAGGCTTTTTCTTTCATGTTTTAAAATGTAGTGATTTGAAAAGATGCCAGTGCAAGCAGAGAGGACAGGCAAATTTTATGTTATGAAATAAGCACCCATTATTATTTGGCACATGCAAATTTATGCTGCTGGTCATTGTCTGAGCAAAGGTCATAGGAAAATTTCCTACTTAAATGCACTCTGTTTTACTGATTTGAAAATAGCATTATAGACCAAAAATTACTGAAACTGGTTTGGGATAGGAAACAGATGACTAGTAACATTGTAGAGACCCTTTAATGTCATGTTGTTTGTGTTAACTCTGGCCCCAGCMTTACTTAGGGGACACTTACCTGTTTTTGATAGAAATATCTACTGACTCCTCTCAAATCACCTTCTCCCCTAACTTGAAAATTTGGAGCTGTTCTGAGTCATGTCAGCCCCTTGCCCAAAGACATGTTAATGTCAGAAAGCCAGAAGCTGCTGTCAGTGTGACAAGAGGTGAAGTTCCCTCAACTGCCCCAGCGGCAGCCTGCCAAGCACAGCGCCGCACTCGCGTCCTCTGAGCGTTGTCATTATGAACTGCTGCCAGGAGGATGAAGCAAAAGAAGCTCAAGGGAATGGACAAGGTTGGAGGCAGAACTGGGAAAGGAGACAGCTCTCTTGAAAGTTACTCCCTTAGAAGTTCTCACCTAGGGAACCCCTAAAGAAAGGGTTAATAAGAGCTTGATCGCCAAGGGAGCTTATGAGTATTTTACACAAGCTCCATCATCTCACCTATTGAGCTATCTCTTGCTTTTCAGCTATGATTGTATTACAGCTGAAACACTGAGACAAGGCTTCGGGTAACAGGTGGTTAAAAAGAAACAAAAATCAAACAGAAAAACTGAACAGGCGCACAGTGAAAGAGCTATCTAAAATACTGTTGTTGACAAAGAACCGGGAAGACTTTGCAGTTTATGCAATCAATGGACCTCTGTTGATTCTGCCAGCTGAACACTTACCTTAATCATAGAATAGTTTGGGTTGGAAGGGACCTTTCAAGGTCATCTAGTCCAACCCTCCTGCCATGGGCAGGGACATCTTCAACAAGACCAGGTTGCTCAGAGCCCCGTCCAACCTGACCTTCAATGTTTCCAGGGATGGGGCATCTACCACCTCTCTGGGCAACCTGTTCCAGTGTTTCACCACCCTCATTGTAAAAAATTTCTTCCTTGTATCTAGTCTAAATCTACCCTCTTTTAGTTTAAAACCATTCCCCCTTGTCCTGTCACAACAGGCCCTGCTAAAAAGTTTGCCACCATCTTTCTTATAAGCTCCCTTTAAATACTGATAGGCTGCAATAAGGTCTCCCCRAAGCCTTCTCTTCTCCAGGCTGAACAACCCCAACTCTCTCAGCCTTTCTTCATAGGAGAGGTGTTCCATCCCCCTGATCATTTTYRTGGCCCTCCTCTGGACCCGCTCCAACAGGTCCATGTCTTTCTTSTGCTGAGGRYTCCAGAGCTGGAYGCAGTACTCCAGGTGGGGTCTCACSAGAGCAGAGTAGAGGGGCAGAATCACCTCCCTCGACCTGCTGGTCATGCTTCTTTTGATGCAGCCCAGGATACGGTTGGCCTTCTGGGCTGCGAGCGCACATTGCTGGCTCATGTCCAGCTTTTCATCCACCAGTACCCCCAAGTCCTTCTCCAAAGGGCTGCTCTCAATCCCTTCATTCCCTTCATCCCCCAGCCTGTATTGATACCAGGGGTTGCCCAGGTGCAGGACCTTGCACTTGGCCTTGTTGAACCTCATGAGGTTCACACRGGCCCACTTCTCGAGCTTGTCCAGGTCCCTCTSRATGGCATCCTGTCCCTCAGGCCTGTCAACCACACCACTCAGCTTGGTGTCGTCTGCAAACCTGCTGACGGCGCACTCGATCCCACCGTCTATGTCACTGATGAAAATATTAAACAGTACCGGTCCCAATACAGACCCCTGCGGGACGCCACTCGTCACCGATCTCCATCTGGACATTGAGCCGTTGACCACTACCCTCTGGATGCGGCCATCCAAACCAATTCCTCCCCCACCGGACAGTCCACCCATCAAATCCATGCCTCTCCAGTTTAGAGAGAAGGATGTTGTGGGGGACCGTGTCAAAGGCCTTACAGAGGTCCAGATAGACGACGTCTGTAGCCCTTCCCATGTCCACCGATGTAGTCACTCCATCATAGAAGGCCACTAGGTTGGTCAGGCAGGACTTGCCCTTGGTGAAGCCATGCTGGCTGTCTYGAATCACCTCCCTGTCCTCCATGTGCCTTAGCATAACTTCCAGGAGGATCTGTTCCATGATCTTGCCAGGCACAGAGGTGAGACTGACTGGCCTGTAGTTCACCGGGTCTTCCTTTTCCCCCTTTTTAGAAATGGGGGTTATGTTTCCCCTTTTCCAGTCAGTGGGAACTTCACCAGACTGCCACGACTTCTTAAATACAATGGATAGTGGCTTAGCAACTTCATCTGCCAGTTGCTTCAGGACCCTTGGATGGATCTCATCGAGTCCCATGGAATCGTGCACCTCCAGGTGCCTTAGATGGTCTCGAACCTGATCTTCTCCTACAGTGGGTGGCTCTTCATTCTCCCAGTCCTTGCCTTTGCCTTCTGTGGCTTGGGTGATGAGGCTCAAGCACTTGCCGGTGAAGACCGAGGCAAAAAAGTCATTGAGTACCTCCGCTTTCTCCATATCCCAGGTAACCAGGTCTCCCGTTTTGTTCCAGAGAGGGCCCATATTTTCCCTCCTCTTCCTTTTATCCCCGATGTACCTATATAATCTTTTCTTGTTGCCCTTGATGTCCCTGGCCAGATTTAATTCTATCAGGGCTTTAGCTTTCCTAACCTGATCCCTGGCTGCTTGGASAATTKCTYTGTATTCYTCYCAGGCTACCTGTCCTYGCTTCCAYCC
>JAYKAV010003019.1:502608-542631 GCA_035582835.1 Phoebastria nigripes
ARGMTTCCTTTTTGTGTTTGAGTGTGTCCAGGAGCTCCTTGTTCTTCCATGCAGGCCTCCTGGTGTTTTTGCCCGACTTCCTCTTTGTTGGGATGCATTGCTCCTGAACTTGGAGGAGGTGATCCTTGAATATTAACCAGCTTTCTTGGGGCCCTCTTCCCTCCAGGGCTTTGTCCCATGGCACTCTACAAAGCAGATCCCTGAAGAGGCCAAAGTCTGCTCTCCTGAAGCCCAGGGTCATGAGCTTGCTGCGCGCCCTCCTCAGTGCTCTAAGGATCTTGAACTCCACCACTTCATGGTCACTGCAGCCAAGGCTGCCCTTGAGCTTCACATTCTCCACCAGCCCTTCCTTGTTGGTGAGAACAAGATCCAGCATAGCACCTCTCCTCATTGGCTCCTCTACCACTTGGAGAAGGAAGTTATCATCAATGCATTCCAGGAACCTCCCGGATTGCTTATGCCCTGCCATGTTGTCTCTCCAACAGATATTGGGGTGGTTGAAGTCCCCCATGAGGACCAGGGCTTATGAACATGAGGCTGCTCCTATCTGTCTATAGAGGGCCTCATCCGCTCGGTCTTCCTGGTTGGGTGGCCTGTAGCATACCCCCACCGTAATGTCACCTGTCCCTGTCCTCCCTTTAATCCTGACCCATAAGCTCTCGGTCAGCTCCTCACCCATCCCCAGGCAGAGCTCCATGCACTCCAGCTGGTCATTGACATAGAAGGCGACACCCCCTCCTCATCTCTCCTGCTTGTCCTTCCTACAGAGCCTGTATCCCTCCATCCCAACACTCCAGTCATAGGAGCCATCCCACCACATCTCCGTAATAGATCTTAGCAATTGATAGAAGTTGTCTTTAAGTCCTTCCCAAAGAGCCTGTCCCCCAAATCTAAGAGAGAGTATACCTGAATGAAAAATATCTCAAGAATTTCTGACGAGAGGCATTCTCAGAGAAGCTACTGAGAAAATCCCTGTTAGCGTGGAAACAATAACACTCAGCCAGACATAGCAGGGTGCTGACAGGCAGATTGCTTAGGGAGCCAGAGAAAAAGGGAGAGTGGAAGCCATCTCTTATCATTTTCCAAACTTAAAAAAAAAGACAGAAAAACTCAGACCTGCGAAACCTCAGTCATTTCAAAATGTGATGGAGAAACACATTCCCCAGGATGGCAAGCTGTAAATTAACATATTCACAGTATGAAATCGTGTCTGCTTAGTGGCCCTTCGAACACAGCACAGAAGATAACCAACATGCCCGGTGCAGTTGGCATTCAGAAACTAGGCAATCATGCAAGTATGGGTACCTAGCCAGTAGAGCTATTTTACAATGTCTTTAAATCAAACCCAGAGTAACAGCAACAATGAAAAAAACCATAACTGCACAGCTAATTATTGCTGGCTGAAGCTGACTGTGACAAGCAGGTTGTGAGACAATAGTTCTCTTTTAATTGAATAGTCAGAGCGACAAGGCTGAAATATTCTTATATTCAAAAAGTATCAGCAATCAACCACCACCTGCTGTTCTCACATTGTAGTCACATGTGTGCTAAGCAAGCATAATGGCTGTCACTTTGAATTACTAGGTTTGGGCATCTTCATACACAAAGGAAAAGTGGTGTCAGATCCCTGGATTTCAGAAACCACCAGGACGATTTTTCAGAAGTATTTACTCCAACCTCTGAAGGCTTCTTCACGCTTCCTCAGTTGTTGCATGTACAAATGCAAACATCAATTCTGTCTTCTGTATGCACATACAAAAATTACTGAAGTGGCCAGATCAGTGTCAGCCACATAAAAACTGTGCCACATGTTTCAAAGATATTTGAATAAAGTAAGTTCTTAACATTTCCTCATTAGAAGAAACTTAGCTTCAAAGATGCAGCCTGCCTCACTTTCTAGAAGTTAAATTCAGTGGTTCACTGTACGTGGAGGTCCGCACAACCGCAGACACAGACCATGACTCCAGAAGCTCACGTTCTGCGGAACCCAAATCCAAACAACATCCTTTCCCCTCCTGTGCAGCACACATCTCCATTTTTTCTTTCAGTGGACAGTCCAACTGTCCCCAGTTTGTGCAGAACAGAGAATAAAGGTTAAGATTTGTCTTTTGTTTGAAAACACTTAAAGCAGTCAGCAGGGAGCCAGAAGAATATCCCCCAGCAGGCAAAATCTTCTCTCGGCATTCACGACTGGATTTATTTTGGTTTTTTTAGAGGAAGAGAGCAATGTCAGACAAGCGAAATAGTAAGTACTACTTCCTGTCAGTTAAGCACATCTTAAATGCCTTGAAGGGAGAAGATGTTAAGTACAGACAACAACCCTTCTGTTGCTTGGTGCTCACCTGGTGACTTCTGTAGCAGAGGCTGAGCAGCCCCCAGCCTCTGCTTCCCAACAGGGAGTATATAAAGCTGTAAGTATGGTCTGCCTTCTCTACTGAAAGCATGAGCCTGCATCCCTTCTGCTCTGACATGAGCTAGTTACTTCTGGAAATCAGCAGTGTCTCCTCCTTAAACCGAGGAGCTGTAGTGCCGTCATACTGAGATCAGGGCCTACGTCTTAAGTTCATAAGTGTGAGAGACTGCCATGCACTGATGGGGTCAATGGAAACGCCTTCTCCTCTGCAGCTCTGGGGAAATCTTTGCTGGCTCCACATTTCATACCTTAGATCTGTTTCCATAAAAAGCCGATCCCTTGGTGGCAGAAGAAACCCTTTGGTATGTGATGGAAGTTCAAAATTCAAATCATGTAGCTTGATGCTGCCTTCTATTTCTAATTATAGATTAAACAGAACAAAACCTTCACAATAACTGCAGGGTATCGGGAATGCAAACTGCAATAATATAGAAAAGTGGTATCAGGTCAAGACACATGCTTTGAAGAAAGTACTTGACAGATGAGAATTAATGTCCACAGCAAGCCTACCTCAGAAGGGGCAGGTTTGAGTTGAATTTTTAAGTACAGAAAAAATACCAGCAGAACTATCTTCAGGCCTTTTCAGAGCATAACAAACCTAGCTGAATCAGCTGCACTCCTGCAAGTCACTGCAGTGTACTGACCAGGCATAAAGTTGCCAAACTTTACTAGAATTAAACTTATCCAGTGGGATCCTGCATCTTTTCAAAGGCTACCTGAATTTAAACCTCTCAAACCTGAAAACGAAGACATCGACAACAAACCAAGCCTCTGAAAGCTAAAAAGTATACCATGAGTGTACACAGTACCTTAAAATTATTTTGTAAAAATTCTGTCAAATATTCTCCCAAATCTCCCCTGAAGCTAGCAACCACCACTCAAATACTCTAGTTAAACCAGAGAGGTAGCTTCGCAGATTCCCCCTTCTCCTGAGTTGAGCGTCTACCACCACCAGCGGGAAGGTGTTTGTCAGCAACCCCGGGTATTGCCAGGCCTGGGAGGTGCCGGAGGACAGACCAGACACTCAAACAGGCTGACGCACAGCCAACATGCCCTTTTTCATGTTCTTTTCCACTGCTAAGGACCATGTGCTGTACATAAGGTCATTGTGGGAGGTTTATCTTTTACTGACTTATCTTTTACAGAAGGTATTTTCTGGGCAAGGATGGGGGCTAGACATTTTTGGCAAATCAGGAATGGATTATAAAATGTAAAATCAGTATCCAAGCATCTCTCAGGTACTTCTGTTTGCTACACCCAATCTCAGCACAAGCTTTAACACAAGGGGAAAAAAGGTGATGGCCTTTGTCCTTTGTGACAAGGGGGAAAAAACGCAGCAAAAAGCGGTGATTTTAATAGCCTAATTCTGGTACAAACTGCCAAGCCTCAGAGCATCTGATAAAAGCATGCAGGGTCTCTGCCGAAGAACAACAGGAGAGTAAGAATCAGCAACAGAAACAGAAGATTGCTCTTTCCTCCCTCACCTTTTATATATCTTGCTTTGTCTCTGGGAAAGCTGGATCAGACTCCATCCAACAACAGGGCAGTGAGCTCAGCCCTAGCACCTGTCAATTACCTTTTTTTATTTTCTCTCTTTCCCCTCACCACTCCCAACCAAGAAAGAAAAGTTACTAGCTTCTTTAAACTGGTTTGTCCAGCTGACAAATATAGATGTGTCAAAAGAAGGCCAGGAGTGGGAAGGGAGAGGAGGCAGGGAAAAAAAACCACAAAACAAACCATCTGGGGCCACAGGATACAGTTAAGGCTAAAGCTATATTCAATGTTTTATATTTGAAAAGTTTCCATTCTTTAAAATAATTTAAAATCTTTTTAACCTCCCGTCCTAGAAACTCAGACAAGCTGCAGCGTAAGACAGCAGACCAAGCCTATACCTAAAGTTTGGCTATTTAAGGTTGCAGAGCAAGAGGATCCTGTTAACACTTGTAATTCTTAGCCCCTTTATTCTGTTAATGTTTCTTTTCTTCTCTGACTCCTTGGCAATGGCTACTGTTCACAATGGCCACATAATCCCTTCTCCACTTCCCTGCACCTTTCCATTGACTCTCCTTTTGCTTCTTTGAAAGGACTGAGTAAGCAGGGACAGAGAAGAAACTTCTCTGCGTTTAATGGCACTATGCAGTTCCTATGTAAGTCCACCCTTTCAGTGTCTCTCTTCATTGTTTTCAATACAGATACTGCTGACTCTGGTCTCCTCAGCTGCACCCCTGTGGCTCCTCTGTATCTGCCACGCCGCCTGCCTGGCTCCTGCTAGTGTGTAACCCCTACTGGAAATCTTCCCCAGGCAGATCCCACCTTCACCTCAGCCATCCTTGACCAAGTGACCTTGGAGGCCTCCTGGAAGGACATGAGAGGATGCAAGAAGTAATACTGGGGATACAGTCCTGACCTTAACAAGTGACCCAATGTGTGGGAGAATCTGTCTTTGTGTAGCCGCCTGCACTTGGAGGACACAAAGTGGGGAAGAGCCCTGCTCTTCCCAACAAGCTGTCCTCGCTTGAATGAGAAACAGCCATGACTCTGAATGCAGAGCTGAGCGTTAAAACGTGAGCTATCCTCCATGCGTTACATGTCAGAGGGGAGAATTTCAACAGGAGATGCGGGGGGCGATATTTGCAGACCTTCTCTGCCTTGTTCCCCCTACCCTCCTCTTTCTATGATACATTGAACTCTCTAGCCCCTGATTTTAGCCTAAGAAGGATAAATGATCCTATCAAGATAGGGAAAATGTGAAAAGGGAAGGGAAGCTCATACAGTACAAGACCTTATTTTAGTCTCTTATTTTAGTCTGACATACTACCTCCATCACTCCTTTCCCCCCACATCCTTCCACCACTTAAGTCCTTCCTTCCCTTTCCCCAGTCRTTTGCTATATTTATTACACGCCAAGTCTTCTCTCTCTCCTCTTCACTCCTAATTTGAATAGCTACAAGCATTGGTAGGTCACCTAGGAATTAAAAAAAGTTTTAAACAAGACAAAGAGAACCATCATGGATCCCTGATGCAAGTTTCTGAAAGGCAATCCAAGTCAACATATCATGTTTTGAACACTGGAAAAAGTCACCCTTAAAAGAAAAGGCACTGTTTGGCACAGCTGCTGCAGAGCAGGTACTGTACTGAATACCTTGTACCATTTTACGGCATGTTTTAACAATACTCGCAATTCTACGCATCTTTTCTCACTACTACTTGTTTCTACACATAATACTCACTCTTCCCAGTTCTTTATCTTCAAGTGCCAGTACCCCGGTGCTTTCTGTAAAGAGTTTTACTTTGACAACAGGCCGAGGGTGAGTAGTGGTGAAATCCCCTTGGGTTCCCCATCTGCAATAAATAAAAGAACAGGATTTAACTGGGGCAGAGGACAGGCCTGAGAGAGAGAGGACTGTAATCTTTTGTACAGAATATTTATTAATGCACTCCTAGAACTTAATTTCCAAACTTTTGAGGGGAGAGGGCATGGAACTACATTTTTGAGCATCCAAGATTAAATATCTACATGGGAAAATTGGCTTTTCTCTGTGATAAGACAAATCAGGGGTTTTCTATATGACTTGTGTCATCAAAAATCAGTAATAAATTTTTTAATGGCAAAACCTAAAGGACTGAAATTATATCCTCATAGGGGAAAACAGAACCAAGCAAGAAAGCAAAGGAGGAGGAGAAAGGGGGAAAGGGAGAAAGGGTGAAAGGGAAGAGAAATCTTTTTTTTCTATTAAATATGTTATTAGGTTCACTATCTTGTGCATACAAGTCAAATTAATTCAGCAAAGAATCGTAGAATCATAGAATGGTTTGGGTCGGAAGGGACCTTAAAGACCATCTAGTTCCAACCCCCCTGCCATGGGCAGGGACACCTTCCACTAGACCAGGTTGCTCAAAGCCCCATCCAACCTGGCCTTGAACACTTCCAGGGATGGGGCAATGTCTCAATTCTAAAAAAAATACTTACATGTTTAACTTTAGGTGAATGAACTATGCAGAAAGTAAGAGACTTGAACAGAGAAAACTATGTTTCATGAGATGTTACAACTTAGTATAAGCATGTAGGAAAAATGTAAACACAAATGCAAAAACTGGAAAAAATTTTTATTTGTCAGAGTAACTATAGCTCTGCAAGATAATTACTGCCACACGGCTTCATGCTTTTAGAGAAGCTGAACTAGGCAGACAAACTTCTAGCTCTTAGTCTCTTATCTCAGTTAAGACGCTTGGTTTGTCAGCCTTTTCCCCCCAGCATGTCCCAGTGGTACAAAAAAAGGAAAGTTATATGAATTAGATTACAACTTCCTCTGACAAGCTATTCCATTTTCCTAAACAATTGCATGGTACTCATTGCACTGATGATACTGATTCTGATTACGCTACTAGGCACAAACAAAATGCAAAAAGTAAGTGCAGCTCCAGTTTCTTTTCATTTTTTCCACTACTTGAGATATTACGATTAGCAGAAACTAAAGAAATAAAGAACATAGGTGACCTTAAGAGTATGCTCTATAAAAGGATGTATTACACAAGCTAAAATCTTAGAGGGTCTCATTTACAAAAAGCAGTATTTTCATTTTACGTTCAAGAATAATTTGCATGGACTCTCCATTGTTGGAAAATGAACATACAGTAGTAATCCTCCAGCAAAGGCTTCTAATAAGTAAAAGAAAATCCTTCAACTAATATGAGTTACAGACTTCAAGACAAAGTCTAGAAAGTAATATGCAACCAAAAGCAAAAAGTTTTAAGAAAGCAGTGGTTCTGTATAAACCAGTCCTACAGGTGGCTGAACACATGCCAGACTACAAAAGTGAGGTTCACTGAAAATTAACCRAATCTTACATTACATTCTGTCTTCTTTGCTTTGTCTGGATTAGATAGATGCTCTCTCTCTCTGTCTGTGGTGGACATAGCCTTAGCCTCAGCTAAAGTGGTAATTGAAACAGGGACTCTGACAAGAAATTACATTCCTGAGAGGGAGAAAACCTGTTTTGTGATCTGATGATAGATGCTGCAGTTGCAGGACAAGACAATGCCTAGCACTGCTGCTCTTCCCAGCGGCGGTCCTAGGGGTAGGTTCTGTCACAATACAGAAATGAGATTTCCAAGGCGAAAGCATCTTCATAAAAGATGAGATCGTCATATCTTCAGTCTCCCCTCCAAGATCCCACTATTCAGGAAGAATGCTGCCTTGCAATCACAAACACAATCTAAGCACTGTTAGTTGCACTGTCTCTCTCTCGGGCACCGGGATAATTTGTCCCTGAGCTTCCAGAAGCCTTGAACTGTGCACATTGCAATGGATAGGACCACCCAAATAACCAAGAGAAACTCCTATTAAAATAACAAAACAAAACAAAAGCTTCTCTACAAAGATCTAGTGCCAGCATTAACTCACAGACAGAAGAAAAGAAATCAGAAGTCATCACACTGACTAAAGGGAAGAGACRAGACCCAGCCTGCTCAAAGAAGAGAGCATCACCAGGGGAGGCTCAGCTTCTGCCAGCTGAGCAGCAGGTATGTGCTACGGTCTGGGCACCCCAGCATCTAGCTCCAGGACCTCCCCAGAAAGTGGTACAGTTTCCTCTGGAGACACATACCCAGGCTCCATTTCTGCAGGTCACAGCAGGGAGGGAAGGGGCACACGTGAGCCTTGCCCAGGGAGCCTGGCAGAGTTTGCTTCTTCTCTAATTTAGATGCACAATGAGTGACTGACATGGATGGGACTAATACTGGGTCATCCACCTGTTGGTGACACTAATGTAGTACTGGAAATCATCTTTAACATCAGATCTGATCACTATGCTTGACTGACATCTTTCTCCCACCCCTTTTTCCATCTGCAGCAGTAATTGAAAATCCTGGGCTGAAAAGCAATGGTCTGAATCTATTCCTAAAGCTTAATGTTCATGGTGGAAACATTCCGCGCATTGATCTTCATGCTCCTTGCTGATCAGGACTTCAGATAACTCTCATAGCCTCTTAAGACCATGTCTTTGGAAGTGAATTATCTGGTAGAGCAGATGGTCACAGATTTTACTGCCTAGACTTTAACATCATTCTTCATGGCAGAGCACATGAGGAATCATGTACTGTTAGAAAAGGCAAATCCACAATTGTATTCTTTAGCATTACACTTACTTGCAGGCATCTGATATTCCTCTCAGCTGCCAATATCACAGCAAACTACACAAGGCTCATAGCTCATCTTCCTTATTATTCCTTGTGGGTTACTAGAACACAAGCTCTGTTTCTTTGGAGCTTTGTCTTGTTGCAGAGGTATCCTTACTCCTACCATTTGAAATCAGAAGTTGGGAGAAAGCAGCCAAAATAGAAGTGGTATCATGTTCATTTTAGTTTGCTTCTTCCAAGAATGAACATGGGTATGAGAGACCCAATAATGCAGACAGAAATTGAGTTTATCTATATGCTGTACATTTAAAAAGACATTATTATGTTATGCATGCTATTAATGCATCAGGCATTAACTGAAGCGGAAGTCAGAAATTACAGTGTAACCAAAACGTATAATATTGAACTCCCAGCTGTAGGCTAACCCATATGAACATTGCTGCTAATAACAATTTGCAATTTGCATTTTTGTTTTGTCAGTTTAAAATGAAGTGTAGTAATAAGAATGGTCTTACTGTCTGTATTTTGCACTGTCAGCACCCACTAATAAACTTTTGTCTTGTTAAAAATAAAATTCTGAGCTGTAAAGATTGTGCCATGAATATAACAAGATGCTGGGCACCCAACATTTATTAAGGGTGATCCAAAACAAGGGGTAGACTGAGTAAAGCATGCAGGTGTACATAAGCTAGCCTATTTTGAAATACACTTTACTGTTCTGAAATCAAATTATACTGGTGCTCAAGATCTGATAGCTTTCAACTTTTTTTTTTCCTGGCTATTTCTTTTATGACACCCAGTCATACTCCATTCCACAAATTAACTATTCTTCCTGTTTATAAGTAATACTTCATTTTAACCAAATTCCATTGAAATGGATATCACACTTTCAGCTTCTATTTCTGAGGGGATAAAAAGAGATATCAGACTTTCAGTGTACAGATCATCTTAAAATTACCTATAATGTAATTGCAAACAGTAACTTTGGAGAAGCTACTGTCCCATCATCATCTGTGACTAAGAACTGTGCAAGTAAATTGCATCAATCCTATATATAATGCCAAGATCATAAATATAGCGTTCCTAGCCAATAAATATGAATTTACTGAATCACTTGTTATGTCCACTGTAAAATTCTGTCAAATTTCTCCATGCTTTTGGCTATTTATTCTATAACTATATGTCTGTTCAAGGAGTTGTTAAGTTTAATGGTGAAAAATAGGGTAGGAGGATACCTAATAATTCATGGAATCAATACCCAAACAGTAATTATCATGATGCAAATCTTGATCACCATTACTGTCATTTCTTATTTCAATTTACAGATTTCATGTGCTCATATAATTACATCCACTTGGTTTCTCAAAAATGTAACATTTTTCTTCCAGAACACATTTGTTTTCTGTCAAATGCATTTATTAATACCTATTGAAATGCTAGTATTTCCTGTTCTCACTTCTGCTTAATCTCATTGGAGTAGCTGTAGTGGAACCCTTCCTTTAAATTTAATAGCTAAGCTGTTATGTATACACCAGACAAATTTGTATTTTTCTTTTAAGGTTTGCACCTTGATATTTTCCTGGAGAAAATACAGTACTTCTCAGAAATGTCTTTCTGATCCACAGATTAAAAAAAGTCAACCACCATACAAAGGATTGTTCGTATTATTCGTAAGATGGAATAAATTTTTAGTTGTTTAACTGAACAACTTTTTGACTGTTTTTAAATAAGAACTAATGATGTGGCCTCCAGAATTTGAGCACTGAATAAAGAGAAGTTACTTTTCTTTACATTTTAACTTTCAATAGCAAGAACAGTGAAATATTTTCTGCAAGAAAATAAATCCTACAGCTGACTTATACTTTTCATACAGGGGAGCAGGTGAACCTGTAGGTTGTAACTTGGTTTTCTGTGAAAACAGAATGAAATCGTATGCACCATTTTGATCTCATTTGAGTCAAAGTATGTAGCAGATAATTAATTTCAAGCTTGCTCTGCTATGGAGATACGGAACTGTGGAAGGAAGAGTGAGAAGGAAGAACAGGCAAATTAATTCACCTAATTTCTGAAATTCCTACTTACAAAAGGTATATCTTTAATAATTCTTAACATAATAGAAAAAWTTAACGCTTTATATTTGTAATAGCGTATGCTTTAACTACCAAATATATGTAAGCAATGGAAACAGCAAATCAGCCACTTCCGCATTCGGAGGAGCTGTCAATTTATGAATATCTGTCCAATGATTTTTGCTAATGTGAACAATTTTGGTGCTGAATATGTCTAGATGGGAATTGCAAAATTTTTGTCAAAACAAGTGTGGATCTCATGCAGTATTCATTTTAAGTTTAAAAATTCCCATTGTTGTCTGTTTTTTTTTTTTTTTTAAAATCTTGCTAGAAAAGTAGTCCAAAGTAACAATAATTTCAGTGCTAAATGCTGCGGTGTCTCTCACTGCACTGTCAGCTGCATACTTGAGACCTCTAAAAACACCAACTTTAAGCCTAAAAAAAAAAAAAAAAAAAAATTGTGTCTCTTCAGGCTTTCATTTTGCCACATTATTTTCCTTTGTATATATAATTTTTCTGCTTTCACCTACTCATTCTCTTTACTGTAGAAACTGCCATGATTTGATGTTTCATCATCTTCAACCATAAGCCCCAGTCTTTTCACCACATTTACACTGCTGTCAGAGGTACATGGGCTGATACCATAATTAGTGACAGAGTCCTTTGCCAAAGCTGATTTCCCTTCACTGCAAAAGTACCCACTACCAGCAAGGAGGTGGATGTTTATTTTGGGTAAGGATTTATCACTGTGTCACAGAACTCCCTCTAAGAATTTATTTTTCTACTTCATTTTGGAACACATTTCGTATACTGGAAACAGCAGCAAATTTCTCTCTCAGGTTTTCCACTCTAATCATGGTCTCTGTTAGTCAAAACTTTTCTTTATGAGATCTTAAATCTCCAGTCTTACATGGGACTGAATGTTATAAAATTTATTATTCTAAGCAAACATCTAGAAATTTTATTTTAGCACTATTTATTGGAACATTTTCTKTCTGACAAAATATCAAGTCTACAGAATTTTGCACCATCAGGACTTGATTTTCCTCAGCAATTAGGAAATCATCTCCTTTTTGCCTTTTTGAAACCAATACCAGAGTGTGTTGGTCTCCTTGGTGCCTCCTTTTGCATCTTTCCAGGTTTGATTCTTGGTTTAAATCTACTGCATAAATCTACCTCAATAGATTTCTTCATTCTTCATTAAACCATCTTAAGAGGTCTTCTGGAAGAGTTTTGTTATTCCCTACCCATACAGGGATGTGCTCCAGAGCTGGAATGAGCAGGAAGACCCACCAAAACCAGTTTGTTAGGCAGCTAACTGCTCCAGAGGAGTAAGAGATTTACCAGCACTTCATCTTTGCACACCTCAGACCTGGACTGGAAATACAATGTTCAGGTCTCCATAACATCTCCATGTCTCAGCTGTTTCAAGAATCTATATCAACTTGGTTGTTTTGTTTAGAAACATACGTTAACTGTAGAAAACTAGGTATCTATAATCTTCAGGTTAGAAGTGATACTCACAGTCCAAGTCGTGAGATGAAAGGCCAGGAAACAAAAAGACAGACAACACTCACAGCACCTCCCTGACACATCTGACTACATTGATACTTTAATCTAGTTCAAAACACCTTAAATCCACTGACAAACATTCTGTTGTTAGTGAAGTATTGTCTGAATGTGGAATTTATGAAGTGTTGCATATTACTAACTACAACTGCATATATAGAGACAGAGAGAGAGAAAATGTGAGAGAGCAAGCAAGCCACTGTACCAGCAGTGCAAGCTACCCCACAGCGATCTGACAATAAATCTTTAATTTGATGAGGAGGCTCCATTCAGCCAAACAAAAATAGAGTTCAATCCATACTTATCTGATTCTGGCTTTTTTACTGAGACTCCCAAAGAGAGTATTAGTTGCTGCTAATTGCTGCTAGTTCTTCTCCACTAATAATTGGAGAAATATCATAAGCATTTCCTTTTCTCTTATGAGCACAGAAATACCCATCCATTTGGCAATGACTGACAGGAGGACGCCACACTAGAAGTCATGGCCTTAATGCTAACAGTTGTCTCATACAACCCAAAGGCATGTTTATTTTCTGCCTTTTGCACACCTTACAAAATAGTATGAATATTCCAGCTTCTCCTGTTAATGAAAGTTTTGAAAAAGGATGTTGAAATATTACTGCACAACCAACAGAAGTTTATTATGCAGCATCAAGGATTTAATAGGGTAATGATTATTCCTTATATGCAATATTACAACCACTATTTTATTCAATGTATATTTATGTATATATTCTCAATTACATCAGTGGGATCTGGAATTCAAGTTTGAAACCACAAGGGAAAGAATTCGTATGTTTGTACCTTTCTATAATGCTTATAACGTGGTTTAGGTTGCAAATATTTTTCTTGGGAGAAAAATAATCTACATTTTCTTATTTCTTTATTTGAAAATGACTCATCTATTTTGATGGAAGTACAAGGAGCATAATTTCCTCCATCAGAGCAAGCACATTAAATTGCAGCTGAAAGGCAATGCATAAAGAAGGTTCTACACAAATCATAATGTCCTTTTACAGTAGAAGCACAGACAAGCCCCACGCTCAGGCAAACTAAACCATGAGCTTAGCCAAGCGTCTTGGGCTTTCATCACTAACCTCATCTAATCTTTTATATGTCTTGACTCTGTTCTTCCCTGTGTTACTGTGATTCCACTATTTTATGCAGAAATCGTGCTGAGAACTACAGATGCATTGTTTTACAATGCCTACTAAAGAAACACTGATACTTTGCATAAATACTTTCAGGGCTGTCAGCTAGTGAAGGAGCATTACAATAGTAATGGTTTTAACCCTGAGGTTCCCATCAAAATCTTCCTAAAACTACAAAATATAGATATGAGAAAGATAATTTGTTCTACAGAGACGGATGACAGTAGGAAGGAGAAGTACAGAAAAAAGGGAAATTTTGGTATAAGGATGGAAAGTCATACAATTGCTTTTAAGCGTCACCTTTGATTCCACCAGACACTACACTACCGTCCCTTACTTTGTCTTTTTCTTTTTTTTTTTTTTTTTTTTTTTTTTTTTTTTTTTTTTTTTTTTTTTTTTTTTTTTTTTTCTTTTACCATTTTTCATTTATTTCCATCTATATGGGAACTTTTGACTCGGCACACTAGCGGTTTGAAACGCAGACTAACAAGCCATCTCTTCAGCACTTCCCTTATAGAAAAGTTGGGTGTTCAGCACATGCTGCATACACTAAGTAGCCCAGCTTTCAATTTCTGAATGCATTGTCGAGTCACTATCTAGTATAGTCACTCAGAAAGGGCTAATGTGTTTTTGTTTTTGGTTTTTTTTTTTTCCTGTGGATTCAGCAGCAAAATTAAAGGCTTTTAGGCTGGTTGTTACAAAACATTGGCAATCCCTTCCTGGAACTCTGCTCTGAAGAACTCAAAGCTCTGAATTGGATCCTTACTTCAGCAACAGCAAGGATACAGTGTTTTGATGGATATGCTATATTGTGAAGCCCCTTTACACAACTAGGCTAATATGGAAAGGAGAAAAGAATAATCTGATCATATGGTGGTTTTTTCAGGGCTTGCTTTTGGTAAAAATAATAACTGTTTTAAATAAAAGAATTRACAGAGCTTAAAATTACTAACCATTTATCACAGAGCTAATAATGAGCTAGACACAATAATGTATTTCTTTTTAAACATAAAACATTACCAATATCTGAAAAAAATTACTTGTAAAAAAAAAAGACAAAATTGCAAATAGTTTTTCTTTAAAATAAAAAAGTGTCTAATACAAACCAGAAAGGAAAACCAGAAGAGGGGTTCAATGCATAATAAGCAACTAAGTAAAAACACTCATTTAGGCTTTCTACACTGAAAATGAGAAAAGTGCACTCTAACACTACAGAATGCTATTATGACAARTATTGTCATCACAAACATAAAACAGTATGAATAAATTATTACTTAGTCTTGCTTTCCCATCTCACTTCCAATACAGGCAACCAAGACAAGTCAGGGTGAAGATTTTCAAGAGTATGTAAGAAGACTGACACACTGCCAGGCGCTGGGAACCATTGCTAYACATTGTGTGAAGAATTCATGAGAGGCATTAAGTCCTGTTTCCCACTGAGTTTCAAACCCAGCTAGGGACTGGTGATGGACACAAAGGCAAGGCATGGTCATTTATGCTCTCGAAATTTTTATATGCATATTTACTTCACTTTTGCCTTGAAAGAGATAATTATGAATCCATCACAACATTATTAAAAGTTGCAAATCCTATTTATTTCATGTTTTTTAGTATTTGTGTGACACTAAACCTTCAAAATGCTTTACAAATGTAAACTGATGGTACTTTGATGAAGCAGATAGATAGATACTGTCATCTCAGTCTAAAGATGTGGGAAAACAAATCACAAAATAGACTGACCTATCTGAGCCTACACAGTCTATCAGGGAAGACCCAGGAATCAAATCAGAAAATTTCAGTATTCCATCTGGCATCACACCACTTCTCTTTTATTCTGAAACCCCTTTTACTCCTCTTTCTGACTCCCACTGTTCTTATCAGCTGTCCACATTATTCTGCCTTTGTTTCTGCTGTCCTCCTACTCTCAATCTGCTGGTATTGCTTTCAAGTAGGCACATTAACCTGTAGACTCATACCTTATATGCTACATAGTTATTAAGAAATTTCAAGATCTATACATTTTTTTTCTTTATCTGTTCAGTGGACTATTCTGTCTTCTAAAAGTACTGGACCTCTTGACACCTCTGAGGATCAATGCACATACTAAGACAGCGACAGCAAAGAAGAGTCTGCCCATGGTGGGGTGAAAAACAGTTTTCTGAGTGTCATGAGTATTTGAGATGTACAAAGTATTCTTAGCCTGAATAGGACTCCAAAGCAAAAACTTCTTTCTTTTAAACCATTTTCCTCAACCTTTCTCTTCACCCAAAACAACAAACCAAAACTAAATAAAACCATAAAATTTGTTCCAATACAAACACTGTATCTAGTCAAATGTTTAGCAATTATTTTGAATGTACCTGTATTATATTGCTTACAACAAATATAAGCAAATTTTTGAAAGGTGTCTTCAAACCAAGATATAAGAATGGTATATTTTGAAAATGTAAAATAGGACATTCTGATCATATCAAAATTTAAGAGAAATCCAAAGGAATTATTTCATGTCAACTATTGCCCACAAACAATAATTCAATTTTCCAAAGATGAGGCAGGTGCAAACCACTTTGAATGACAAATTTCAAATCCACTCTACCAGAGTATTCCAGAGGGAGACTGGAGGTAAAATCTGAGGTAATCCTTCCCAACCCCATCTTTTTTTTGACAGACCACTATCCCTCTACATGATACTTTACAGGTTGCCTTTGCCTTCACTTTGACCCAGCCAGAGACCATGTAGCTATATTAGAATGAGGCTTAGCCTGATCCGAAACATTTTTCTTCTAAGCAGGATTTAATTGGCTTTGGCTCAACATCACATTATTCATAGCCAAATGCCTTCCAGTTTGAAGCTGGATCACACATCTGTAGATGCTTTAGTGCAATGTTGGAAAATGCTTAATGTCTGTCTGCAAAATATTAGTCACATTTGCTGTGGATCAGGTGGGAATGAGAATGGAAACAGATATATCATGTACATTAAGCAGCGTGTAAACAGTCTTTCTCAAAGCCCTGATTGTTACAGTGAAAGGGTTAACAGTGGGACATGCATCTTCAAGCCCCAAGGTTTCCAAAATGTGCTATGAAACAAAACTGTGATGGATTCATAATTATCTTTTTCAAGGCAAAAGTGAAGTAAATATGCATATAGAAATTTCGAGAGCATAAATGACCATGCCTTGCCTTTGTGTCCATCACCAGTCCCTAGCTGGGTTTGAAACTCAGTGGGAAACAGGACTTAATGCCTCTCATTAATTCTTCACACAATATGTAGCAATGGTTCCCAGCGCCTGGCAGTGTGTCAGTCTTCTTACATACTCTTGAAAATCTTCACATCAGTCTTGCAAGAGACATGTTGTGTCATTATACATCTTAAAAGAAGACAGTCACCCCAAAACAGCTATTCTTTCCAGCAGTGACACTAGATGAGGAGGGTTAATATCCTGACTCTGAACAGAGAACCTATTAATCATAAAGCCCTCATCCCACTGGCTTTCTGCCTGGGGTCTAAGCGCTGCAGCAGAAGGCAGTGCACCAAAGCTGCAGTCTTCAGAAGTGCAAACATCACACCAAGGCAGAAATCCTGGTTGCTTTCAGTCAATTATTAGCATGCTGAGCACACAGGAGCAAGGAGAACAACCAGGATTTAGCCAGAACAATCAAAAAGATTAAGGTGAAGAAAATTAAAAAAAGATATGCCCTGGTGGCAGAAGGATTATGTTTATTGCTAGCTATCCAAATAGAGTAGAGATTACAACCAACTTTAATTATCTCCTTCCTCCTCTCATCCCAATTTCTTCCATGCCATGCTTGTCTTGATCTGACAAGTGAATATTCTCTTCTAACAGCAGTGGTTTTCACAAGTCCCTTAGGTAGATAGACTTACGAGAGAATATTTTGGGAGTTAATCATAGAATCACTGTAAAATTTAGGCTGGAAGGAACCTCTGGAGGTCATCTAGTTCAAACCCTGCTCAGAGCAAGGCCAGTTAAAATCAGGTTGCTCAGGTTATTATCCAGTCGAGTTTCAAATTCCTTTTAATATTAAGAGCCTGTACGTAATTCATATTTCTCTGCAATGAGAGGTGAAAAATCTCTTAGACAATATAAAATAGTAATCAATGAGAAAACATAGCATAGAAACTTACTTATTTTAGAAATCCCATATCTTTTTTCATGTGGATATCATATTGCTCTTTATATTTGAGCTGATTAGGTATTATTTCCTTTCATTAAAGAAGCAAGCAATTGATCAGGCATCAAGAATAACTGAATAAAATTGTCATATAAATTTTCAGCTGAATCCATATTCCTTTTGTGAAACTCTTCCATCATTAATCCAGAACACAGGCTGGGATAAATCTCCATCTTTTCCTTTGCAGAACCAAGAAACATCAGATAATTTCCTACTGGCAATTTCTTTTTTCCTCTTCACAGCTGGATAGTAGACTGACATATATGGTATTTGCTCACAGCATCCAATTTTTTGAAAGGTAGTTTCTTCCACCCTATTTTGTGAATTGCTCCAATCATGACAATCCAAAAAAGAAAGGCTTACTGACATATGACAAGATGAAAGTCATGATGGAATTTATCCTTTGAAGAGATAAAGATGAATCTTAGCGCAAATGATAATAATCATTATGCAACTCAATCAATCCTAGTTTATGAAAGCAGACACACCTTGTTTCCTGTCATGATCCTTACCTCACTAGCTTCCCTGAAATTCCAAAATACTTRTTAAAGGATCACACTCACCTTCACCAAGTTTTCAACATTGTCCACATCAACATAATTATGTCTCTCAGGCTTTAGTCTTTGAAATGATCTTATTAATAATACACAGAGGTTCTCTAACATACAACCTCACTTTTGTAAATGTTGCATAAAATGTATTTATGTTTTAAAGAAAATAAGTCTGGATGCCAAAAGTAGGCTGAAAAATTCTACTTTGTTGTCCTCTGTAAGATCAACGCTGGATTTCACTGCGCTTACCTGCAAGTAAAAAACTTCCAGAGGTAATAGTCAAAAGAACAGGTGAAATCCATCAAGTAAAAGACTCTGTTGAAGAAGCTAAATCCTAAAGAGGATTTATCCTCAGAAGATATAATAGGAAGCATATGAACAACAAGCTAAGCATGGTTCGATCAGGCACTATGAAACTGCAATCTCATTATCCCTCTGTAAAAATCCTATGTGCAAATATACTCATTTCAACAAAAAAGCACAGAAAAAAACCCCACACCCTAAGGCGAGTTGGTTGGCTTGCCAGCAACAGACCAGTTTGATTACTGCCTATCTCATCAGCAAACACTTGTGTTTCTGTCCCTCATTTCTTCCTATGTTTAGTCTCTAGTTTTATACTTACGACTCAAAGCAATATGAGGCCAGGACAACTTTTTCATTCTACTTTTTCTCCTGTGCAAGAGCAATAACATGGATTCCTACATATGTAAACAATATAATGAATGATTACTGAAAACTAACAGTATAATTAAAGTATTACTGACCAAAATTAATCTCATTTATGCAGATGTATCAGACACAGAGCAATAGCAGGTGGGGGAAAAAAAAAAAAAAAAGAGTAGGTGTGCCTTCTCTTTCCTTACATACTATACATCCGTGTCGTGCAACCACAAGTTGTAGGTATGATCATCTCTTTGTTTCCTTTAATCAAAAATAAAAATTAGAAGGTTGCAGGGACTATGATGAAGAAATAAAACTAGCTGATGCTTGGAACATGATTGTCACAGGTTATAAATGTTGTCAATCCTTTTTCCCTTCAGGAATGTAATCTTAGGCCATTTCCTCAAAACATTCTATTAAAAAAGTATTTTTTTTTCCATGAGCAACCGTGTCTCTTAAGGAAGTTCTAAATTTTAGAAATTAAGCCTTTTTTTTTTCTTTTTTTTTTTTCTTTTTTTTTTTTTTTTTTTTTTTTTTTTAAATTTTTTTTTTTTTTTTTTTTTTTTTTGCTAAGTAATCTTTAATTATGTATCCACAAGTACTCATACTTCAAATACTTTATGGAATTAACAATGGTAGAATATTGCATAAAAATAACATGAACAGCATTTACTTTATTTGTGCAGTCTTGACTGAGGTTCCCTGCCTCCTCTGGTCAGATATTTAATCACGCATTCTTCACATACTTCTAATATATAATAGCCCTTTTTATAAGGTTGTGCAATCACTGGTAGCAAAATATGATCAACATATTTGTCTTGTTTACATGAAGAATATCCTGGCTCCATTAAAATTTTCTCACATGCAAGATAGGACCTTTTTCTGTTGCATAAATATGTGACAACAGAATGTCACTTGTAGCGATATTCCTATTTTTTATCTTCAGGCATGATTACACATACCCAAAAGATGACACTTTCAAGAAACCACATTATTTAATATTCAGAATGAATAAAAATCAATGATAAGAAAACATGTGGACACCAGACTCCACAAGACTAAAGACTAAGCCAAACCAGTAGCATTTGAAAAATGAAATTAGCACTGGATTTTGCAAGATGACCCCCTGTAGCATCACAGCAGCAAAGTTATGCAAAGCTTCATACAACTGAAGGGGTGCTCTGAAGGCTCTGCTTACTGATCTCTGGCAGAAAAGGTCACAGTCTATGTTTGAGGGATTTTCAGCAGGGCTAAAAGGCAGGAAACAGTTGGAAKGAATGAAGAAATATTTCACAGGCAGTAATGAAAATTTTATAGAGTTTGCATGTGAAGCTGTATAACTGATCTGTTTGTAAGATTGTCCAAGCCTTAAGCTCAGTCAAACTATATTGTTCTATAGCATTTGCATTTTAGAATGACCATTAGCTACTCAGTAACATACATATAAACAGTCCTTTATTTAGCTTGTTAAAGAAGGAAATGAAGCACTTCAATATAAACTCACAAAATTATTATTCAAAGAGAGAGAAAGCAGACAGCGGTTAAAAGTAATAAGAAACCAGAAAATATTTCTTACTGATAAACTGTCAGGATAAAACTGTGCTCTCCTCTCTGGGACTCTAATTAGGTCTTTCCCCTTTAAGAAAGAACATTGTTTCTAATTTCCTTATTACTCTCATGGAAGCACTCAGGGAATCAGAGGAATACTTAAATACATATTCATAAAAATAATTGAGAAAATATTCAGCATTTTGGAATAGTGGATAAATCCTGAATTAAGTCTCCACTTGACTCATTAATCTCCACCCTAAGGTCACACTGGCTTGCACTCCATTTTGAAGCATTCGTCCAAGTATCTCGTTTTCTCCTTTTCACTGTCAAAGCTTTTGAAACTTCTGACTGAGTAGTAGCACTGCACTGCATACACTGATGTATTGCAGATGAAAAAAATAGGTGTAAATAATTCTTTATACTGCTTCTTTTCACAAACGTAGCTACCAGTTCAAAACAATAAACCAACTACAGAAAATGCATGTGACAAGCATGTTATTTGGAGCTCTTGCCAGCAGTCTCCCACAGCAGGCTGGTGGTAATCATTCACTTTTCATCACTCTCTCATTCTATGCTTAGTATGAGAGCTTTGCTACCCTTTTCTAGCTGGACGTCCTATATGAAATCTGAAGTTATGTTCTCATTTATCTGGGATTTGTCAATGCAAATATGTAACTGCTAGTGATTTGAAGAGTTGAGCTGAACTACAGTTCTCAATTCTTTTTTTTTTTTTTTTTCCTGCAATGAGTTTTGTGGTTTCTCCTCCAGCCTCACTGATTATTTTCCTCCATATCAGAATGACAGTACCGAAAATTATCCCAGTAAGGAGCCAGCTCCAGCAGCAGGCAAAGTAGGGCAGCCGACAGCTTGTTTTTTCTGTATCAGAAAAGAGATGGACTGGCTGTGCTTGCCCACCTGGTCACTGGCCTCTACTTACATGACTTTGCCCATTGCTGCCAAAGGACTGAGGGGGAAAGGAGGCATCTCTCTTCCCAGTAGTAGCACCATTACTAACACCAACAGGAGCAGAAAGTAATTTCTGTTTCCACCTCTTCTCATATCTCCTCTTTGCAGGAGAACATCCAACCCTTCACCCAGTGACTGACCCTCCCCATCACCCTGGCAGGTCCCTATCAGACAATAGTGATGAGTGCTGGAAGAAGCAGGGGGGCAAGAGGAGGCAGGTGACTGCATGGGGCAAGGGATGTGTTGGTCATAAAAGTAAGAAAGATCTTAGAAGGACTGGGCACAGGTTGGGATAGGAGAGAGAAAAGAGACACGCCCTAAGTCTTCTGAAACTTGGGGACTCCTCCCTGCGTATAACAGTATTTCCTAGGCTCTCTTCCACCAGCGCAATTTTCTGGTTAAACTCTGCCAAGCCCTCTTAGTTCCCTCTGCCATCAACCAAAAAAAAAAAGCAATATTGCTAGTGTCAAGAAAACCTGATTTGGCTCTAATAGAAAAATTAAACTGTGGAATAAAGGATCTCCCATTCCATAGGCAGCTTCCTCCATCTTCTTTACTGTTTGCCCATAATTTGCTAATTTCATGCTTGTCTAATTTAATATCCTCCTCCGTTGCCTCAAACTACATCTCTATATATGCTCACAAACTGCATGTCTCTATATGCTCATAATCATACTGTATGCCAATGTCTCATAATTACTCTTGCCAGAAATGGAAAACACTACAACTCAGAAGAACACAAGAACTAGATAGATTTTAGAGCTCTATCAGCCGTGCCCCTTCAAGTTACACTGTTTTGTAGGACAGTAGATCAACAGCACCAGTAACTCCCATTCCTGTCCTCCTAGTGTATGGTTCAGGGCATCTCTCAATCATCCACTTCCTAAAGATGCGTATTTTTTTCCATAGAAATCCATATGAATTTGGTTCAGACAATATCACTTCTATGGAATAGCCTATAACCTGTCTTTCTCCCATATTCAATCAACTCATACCTATTGAGCCTGAAATCCGCTAAATCAGTTTACAAGCTCAGAGCAGGTCCTAACATTACCCCTTTTCCTAGAAACACTCCAGTTGTTCTCCTATTGACTCCATCTACTCTGGAACTTCCTTTTCACAAAATTTCTACTTTGACAGGTAGGAAAATCAACTAATCTGTTATTAACTTTTACTGGATGTATCTGTACACAATGTATACCTTCTGATTGGTTTTACAACCTTTACCTTAACCTGCAGCCCTCAGTATGTAATAAGTAACGATGAACTGACCATGAACCATCCCTACCATATTTTGTCCACCAYATCTGGAAACAGCTAGAGAGAAACAAAACCCTTAACATCTACAAACTGTTTTCTGGAAGGAGAATGACTGTGCCCAAGATTCAAGAATTTGTGTATTCTAGCTGATTTAGGGAGATTTGAAGACCCATACCAATGACATCAGGGGTTAATCAAGTATTTAAAACAGAAGCTAACAAGTTCAAGGGTGAAGAGAAAGAGAGACACACCATCAGAAGAAAGGGGAACCTTGACTGTGACAGTAGGCAAAAGTTGGAGACACTCRTTGCAGGGAACAGTATGAGAGCAACTCTGAGTTTGAAGAGAAAGCACAGCTTGGAGATGTGCCCTCCCYGAGAAAGCCTTGCGACTCTCATGGGACCCCAAGCCACCAGAGAACGCCCCAACAGGTCCACAAATGAGCGCGGGATGTTGCATACCCACTTATGACCTTGCTTCAATGTGTATATCTGTATCTTTTACGCTACCATTGCTTTTAGAAGTTCCTCACGTACTACATGCAAATGATAAGACTGAGAATTCCTATGCCCTGGAGAAGGAACACAGCCAGGAACTGCAACAAGTGAATTTTACGTCTTGTCCCACATACTTAGAGTTCTGCAAAGCTGTCTGAATATGTTACTGGAGTAGGCTGCTGATTTACTTGCCAATGAAATTCGCTGCAACTAGGAGAAAGTCCACCAAATTAGATCTTCTCCTCCTCCCAACCCCAGAAGAGGCAGGTAAAACTCTGTGCTTATAATTTTGCCTAACAGAAGTCCGTATTTGTGGTCTGTATGGAATAGAAACTACCATCCCAACTCTGTTGAAGATGTTTTCTCAGATACTGTAACAACTGCAATTTTTAAATTGTCTTTCACAAGGCACACTATGGTGCCAGTAAAACCCCAACACGCTGTCTGGAAAGTTATCTGCAAAAGATTCCAAATGACATTTTAACAGAGAGGGAAGTGTCTGAATTCAGTGTGTAAGGTCAAACAAATCAACCAAAAACCACACTTAATTTTCTTCCTCTCTGCCACTCYGACTGGTTCAACTACAGATGGCATGATGTTATCCCCCTTCAAGTCAGTTTGCTGACTGCCTCCCTCAAAAATTAATTGAAAGAAGTGGATCCTATAATTTAAAATAAAATAGGCTCAGCAGGTGAGTAAGCTTTGTCAAGATTGATTACTGAGTATTGATTTTCCACCAATTGTACAAGTTACACTCCACAAGGCCACCTGCACATTAACCTAGAATACATGTAATCACCTCGGGCTAACATCTATTGAGAGGTTTGTATTTTCAGAGGATGCAGGTAAGAACACAATGCTGCAGTCTCTAGCTCTTTTCCTCACACATACATTCAATGGCATTTATTTGGACAGCATTCACACTTTGTACTTACTTCACCATAAATAACTATAATTTGTATTTTCATTTTTCAGAAAGAATTTAAGATAACTACCCAGGAAAAAACTTCATATAACCTAGCACTAAGTTAATTGTAAAAACTGTAAAAATACTCAGTTAGGTTCTCCCATGATATGAAGGAAAGAGATGCTGGATGCAGCAACAGCAGAGTGGCTTACTGTGGCCTGGAAGCTTCTGCTTGGTCCGTCTGAAGCTTCTCACCCCCTTCCACTTCCATGGTGCAGTAGACAATTCGATTGGGAGCAACTGACTTTAAACCTTGTACCTCCATTATAACAATCTGAGGAAAAGAAAGCAAATAGTTTACCCTTCAGAAAACTTTACATAACACAGCTATTGCAGTACTAAGCTCCAAACAAGTAAAAAAAAAAAAAAAAAAAAAAGAAAAGAAAAAATCCCCAAATCCCACTCACTCAAATCTTCACAGACAGAGAAGAGTTTTAATTTTGCCCTCTTTTTCCACTTTCAACAACATATAGTAGGAATTGAGATTTTTGCTCTGTTTCTACTTGGACAACGACCAAAAGCTCACTTCAATCATAATTTAAATGCTAGTAGTTGAATTTGAGACTAATGTCTAAATATAATTCTAAATATTAATACATGAGAAAATGTATCTTTTAAGCCGTCATCTAAATAAGTATTTATGGAATGAATAGGTTACTCAGTCAGACTGTAAACAAGACAAGTAAGGACACTGATCACATCTTGAAAGGTTAATCATCGTGCTGTGACACTGGAGGTTGCAACCCTTGAATCTCAGAAGCGATTTGGCGTTGTGCTGAGCATGAGGCAGGTCAGAGCATTGCCATCCGCTGCTGTCATTTTTTTTCCCTGCTACCTACCCCGTTTCCTTCTCCCAGCTCAGTACTTGCAGTCAGGTTCAGCATGCATATGGGGATGAGGGGAAGAGAAAGGGAAAAAGCCACCTCTACCAGCTGCACCCTGAGAAGTTTCCTCACCAGGGAAATTCTGAGCTTGGCAGGTCCCATAGTTTTTCAGCTCCTCTAAACTACTCAGTTATAGCTCAGAAGAGCCAAATGCAGTCCTACTTCAAATGCTCTCTGCCTTTTATAAACCTTACGGTTTGTCACAGTGTGAAACTATTGGAGTTTTTACACTTCAGATGCTTCTAATTCAGAGAAGATTTGAGAAGAAAGTCAGGTTTCCCTGCTTGCTTTGGAAAAGCTGCTTTCCTTTCCAGCCCCATTTGGGCCTGTGAGAAGAAACTGGGAAAAAAACGTAGTCCATTTAATCAGCAGAGAAGCTGTCCTCAACTGAACTATAAATGAAAACCAGTATTTGTTTGATTGTTTTAAAGGTGATGAAAGTAATGACTATTTTTGGTCTCATTAGAGGCAATTGGTTTCTTAGGTAAGCAAGCAACTACTAAAATATTTTGCTACTAAACTGTTTGCATATTTGCCCATTTATTTCAATTCAAGTATGTTAAGCCAGACTTCACCCCTAGCTGTAAAATCCTTTGTACTTTAAAACTCCCAGAACTTTAGTAGTCGTTAGATGTCTTGTAAAATTGCTAGGTTGGTAATATTACAGGGAGATGACAGTCATTGATCATTTAGAACATTTTTACATTACTCATACATTATCAACACTGCCTATTATGCTTTATAAATAATAACAGCAATTCAGGGAGAATGACGTAATCATCTCTCTTTTCCATCTTTTGTAGTCCAGGAATTCAAGCAGTCATCAAAGTAAGTGATCAACGATCACTGAGAGACTGCACTAGAGATCCTTCTAGCTAACGCTGCCTATATGGTCTTTCCACATGCCAAACGTGTGTCCTTGTTGAATGCAGACTTTATGTTTACTCATTTTTATGTTGATACTTCTTTTCCTTGAGTTTCCAATTTAATTGCACAGTTCATTTGTCTTTGGCAGCAATTCTGGATTCCAGCAATGGAAAAAAGTTGTATTTCATTAGGAAGGAAACTGATTTACTAGCTCATTAGCTGATAAACAGCTTCCTAAATATTGTTTGTCTATTTCTGAAACTGTCCAACAGCTGAAGAACATAAGTGATTAAGTCTTCTCCTACTACTTTGATATTTTATTTAATAATTTGACGAATTTCTGCAAACAGGCTATTTGAGGAAACATCCAACTTGCAAAAACAGTCATTGTTGCTTGTAGTGATGTGCAGGGGTGTCTCTTCTCTTAGCCAGCAAGGTCCATTCCCACCAGAACATTATAAATGTTACCAACATCTTTTGCTGTTCTGTTTTAATAACAACATGCAGTGGCAGCATGAACCCCAGGCACTTTTTGCCCCTGTCAAGAAATTTTCATTGAGTTCTTAGACTCTGTCCTAATGTTTAGATGTGTTATAGATTTCCTGTTCATTCAYGTGCCTGTGCAGCAGCCCTCAGTGGGGATTTTGCTGGTTACCCTGCAATTTAGTTAAGTCACACCACAAAAGACATGACATGGATATGTTTATGTGTTATTCAAGAACTGTGAAATTGTGCACATATGACCTCACATTTTCCAAAATAAAGTATTCTGACTCCAAGGAAATGCAATCAGCTTTTCTTATTTGCTCATTTGCATAGAAGAAGAGCAGATCTTCCATGTTTCAGTCTAAATGAGTATCAGTTCAGCTGTTTCCTTTTGTCCTTATATGCTCTTGAGATTTAGCTTCCCAAGAGTAAGATATGCACATACTTGTCCACCAAGAAACTCAACTTATGTGGTTAACACCATGTTTAAAATGAAAATTTGCCCTACTAAAAACTACTACATATAGAATAACACTTTAATTCTTTGCCTTGCACAGGATGAACTGTAGACTACTAACCTTGCAGAACATCTGTGTGTTTTCCTTATCAGTGACGGAGGGGGAGAAGCTAAGTTCACCAGACCTAATAGTTTGCATTTCTGGTGTGAGAGGGGAAGGGCTGTAAACAAAGCAAAACTGTTCCAAATTTACTGGAAATTATATCTCCTGTCATTTTTCATTTCACGATTGTTTCAATCTTTTACTGTGCTTTTCCCCCAACTATCATATCATTTTTAGTACATAATATTTCTCTCTAGAGGCACAGAGAAAGCTTTTCTTCTTCTAACATCCCTCACCAAGCAAACTTTCTTGAAGAGAGAAAACATTATCAACAAACTTTTTCAGTTACTTTTTAGGTGCTTCAGAACTACTCTTTGTTATTGCTATTTATGGACCATTCCAGGCTTGGTATTCCACTTGAGGCAGACACAGCACATGTGATGGAGATGCACAGGATTCAGCACAGGAGTTATAAAACTACTTTATCATTTCATATACTTCAGTACTAAGGCCTGCACTCCAGTTTTACATGCTTGATGAACTAATACTTTTTGGCGTATAGAATGATGGATCTTACTACCCTTTGAAAGTTGATGTTGGGCTTTTACATTATTAGCTAGTAATATTAAAATTGCATACAGTGGGATAAGTAATTTCTCTGTTCCTGATAACAACAGTGTTTCATTATTACTTTCAAAAGTATACTTAGGAACTTAATGTACTGGAATTCCTTTAAAGTTACATTTGTGTGGGAGATTCAACTGCCCACATTGCTGTGTGGGCCCAAATGCAACTACTGCTGTAAGAGGAAAATGCATCATATAGATGTACTCTAACTCCTAATTATCAGAGAGACAAAGAATAATTTACTTCTTTAACACAAAATTTTTAAATTAACAAGGAAGGACTAATAACAAAAAAGTATCAAGACATAGATATTCTAGTAATTTAAACTGTCAACAAGTCTTCTGTGAAATATGTGATTACCTCTAATGTGAAGGAGAGGACCACATCAGACTTTGATAGCTGAACCTCATTTTCATCTCCTATGTCCAAGAACGCAGAATTCTGTGATCGCTTTAACTTCTGCAGTTTAAATTCTGGCCCACCTTTAGACACTGGAAGACTTTCCAAATTTGCCATCAGCAAATTCACCGAAGACCGCAACTCTTCTATGTACATGTTCTCCATTTCTCTTGTTACGAATTTTGGGAATTTTCTTTCCTTGGAAGATATATTTCAAAAGTTAGGGAGGAAAAAAAATCATCCCACATTATACGCCATGTTAATTTACTGATTTGCTCTCAGTTAAGAGATATTTAATAAAAATAAGTCTTAATTCCAGCGTCTATCTATTTTTATATCTTCAAAACAGTAATGGGAAGGCTAATCCTGTCCCATAAATACAGTTAAGTTTGACAAGAAGAAATGTAATTCGAATTGAGAATTCCATCACATTCCTCAAATATAGTAGACAAAATATCTCTTTGAACAGATCAAAAAAATAAAGTAAGGGGCATTTGTAAAAACGGAACCTCTTGACCCCCCAGAATCATTTAAACATAAACCCAGGTTGAATACATACACATTAGATATTTCTAATACACGTGTTTCAAGCGTATCAATTGACAACATAGCTTTAATGTTACCTTCAAATATTTTATGAATTCACAAAATGAACTGTCCAGTAATAATTTTGTTACTTTATTCATTTCCCATGCTACCAAAAAAAAGTCAATCACTTCATGCTTCTAACATAAAGCTGTTAAACTACAACCATGATATGAAATTCCTATCATTATTTATTTCTATTTTTAATAATAGGTCATTAATTTTGAAAGTAATGCTGAATTATTACACACAGGATTATTTTAAATGTAAGTGTTAGAGAGAACATAAAAATCGCTTTTTTCCTCTGTAGGAGTTAGATAATAGTGTTTAAATATTGTGTTTATAACAAAGAAGGACCATACAAACAAATATAATGCATATATGAACACATACAGAGCCAATTTTATGCACAGTTTCTCCGCTGATATTGAATATAGGGCAGCTTGGGTGAATATGTCACTCAAGATTAAACAAAAATGTAAATTATTCTAAAATATGTTTTACGTATAAATGAGAAACAAACACTGCTCCCCACGTATTGTCTGCAACGGTAGTTACCTTGCTCCTCAACCAGACAATTTTTATTGTTAGCTGTTATAAGGAGTTCATAAAATATTTTACATTAAAACCTTTACAGTTGATTTTGTTTCAATAACGAAGACCAAGCAAGTTGGCTGTGACCCAAAACACCTGCAGCAAGTCCAGTGGTCTGGCTCATTACAGCATTACAGAGCCAGTATATTACAGATTGAAAAAGAAAAAAGAAAAAAAAGTTATTTATAGTTAGAAACTAAAAACACAGGGTAAGGTTCAGGGTGCTCTAGCCAAATAAAAAAACACTTTAGAGTGTTTTTCAAACTGCACCTTATCCTGTGAGGATCATTCAAATAATAATATGCCAACCCAGAAGACAGAGAAGACAGTTATTATGTTGTTAAAAGATCTTTCCTCTTGTTAAAATGCTTTTTCCCCCCCAATGTAAAAATTGAGGAAACTTTTTACAGTGCCTTTTGCTGTATACTTTTTATGACTATAATCTTCCATGATTTAAGACAGCGCTATCAGAATATATGGAGGCCTTTATTTCTGTAAAACCTGAATGTTTGTAGCCACTTTTCTCCCTCACAAAACAAGGGTGAGGATCCTCCATAAAGACTCTGAGGTCTACAAATTTCACCCCTTCCACCCCTCCTCACCTTTTATTTGCTTTTTTAAGATGGTGAATGTGTAACAAATTGCTATAGCACATAATATTTAAAATAATTTAGAGACACAACAAGAATAGTGGGGTTTTTCCACTATTTTTTAGTGCATATGCACAGGAATGTAATTACGTTGATTTGAAAAGCCGAGATCGTCTGGAGCACGCATCCCCCTGCACAACACTGGAATTTTGGGAACTCTGATTGCAACATACTGGAATACATCCTGAAACAAAGACCCTGGGGACAGATGCGAGACACTGATCAGGCTGATGTACACACAAGCGTTTAGGTGTGGATTCTGAGAGTGCCAAAATGGATTTTCAGGATGCATTTCTCAACAAGAAAAGACACTGGGTAGTCTCTTCATAGGATCACATAAAAGTTTATCTTAGAAAAGCATAACACCATTTACAATAGGTCGACAATCCCATTAGGTCATACACACTTTGATTTCAACTACTTTAAATTTAGTCATGTGAAGAAACAGATGGGCAAATAGATGCACAAATTCCCCATTGATTTTATTGTCATAGATGAACATATTTCTAAGGTTCCTGCCTCCATTAAATAGGCTAAATCATCTTTTCTGCTAAAATAAACTTCTCATTTATAATTAACAACTTGTAAAATCAGCAAGTAACGTATTACAAGAACCAGGAATGAGACCTCAACTACAACAAAAAAGCTATTGTCCTGGTTTCGGCTGGGACAGAGTTAATTTTCTTCCTAGTAGCTGGTATAGTGCTGTGTTTTGGATTTAGTATGAGAAGAATGTTGATAACACACTGATGTTGTTGCTAAGTAGTGTTTACACTAGTCAAGGACTTTTCAGCTTCCCATGCTCTGCCAGGTGCACAAGAAGCYGGGAGGGAGCACAGCCGGGACAGCTAGCCCAACTGGCCAAYRGGGTATTCCAGATCATGTGACGTCATGCTCAGCATATAAAGCTGAGGGAAGAAGGAGGAACTGGGGGACGTTTGGAGTGATGGCGTTTGTCTTCCCAAGTCACCGTTACGSGTGATGGAGCCCTGCTTTCCWGGAGATGGCTGAACACCTGCCTGCCGATGGGAAGGAGTGAATGAATTCCTTGTTTTGCTTTGCTTGCATGCACGGCTTTTGCTTTACCTATTAAACTGTCTTTATCTCAACCCATGAGTTTTCTCACTTTTACCCTTCTGATTCTCTCCCCCATCCCACCGTGGGGGGAGTAAGCGAGCAGCTGGGTGGTGCTTAGTTGTTGGCTGGGGTTAAACCACGACAGCTATATGCAGAGATTTCTCTTCCTTTGAGACTGCAGTTTAATAATTCTCTTACAGTCAGGTAATCACTGAAAACCCTTTTCTTTACCAATAAAGATGCTATAATACATAATCCAGTATCAAAATGATTTTTACCTTGTTTTTGAGCTCTGAGAATAAAGTCCATGTTTTGCAGCACTTGATTGCTTAGGCTTAAATGATCTTAATAATTCTCACAGCTGCTAGAATTAGGACTAGCTCTCAAAATCCCCCACAAAAAATTCTGAATTTTAAGTAGTTTAAAAGAGATGTATGAAAATTCCTGTTTCTGACTTGGATGTACCATGTAGGACACGGAGTTCCTTATTCTGCGCAAAACTGTGCAGCTGACACTGTGGCAACCGTGAGAATTTTCAAGTAATGGTTCGGGTAAAAAATGGATAAATAAATTTTTCTTTAAAAAATCTACAGATGTGCAGTGTATACACATTAGACACAGAATGAACAAGGTTTATGCGGTTTAAATAATACTCATAATTTTCACGGGCTTTAAAATTAATTTGAAACTTTTATGGACAGCATTTTGCTTTTCAGGAAGATTACACCTCCAAGTTGTTATTTCATAGACCCGCATGATAATTTTTTCCTTTTAAAGAAACATGCAAATCTTAGCTGCTTTACAATTAATATCATATTAATATAATACACTTTTTTGTGCACACACACAGTATAACATACGTACTTCCAATATTTTGTAACTTTTGGAGCTAAAGGCAAGAAGGCAACAGAGTGAACATAGGATTATTGGACAACTTTGATTATAAGCCCAGGCTTCACAGAAGATTGAAGAGACTTGAGATTGCCTTCCTGTGAACAAGGAGTCTTTCTCCAAGATTTAATAAGATACAGCCAGGGACAATACTAATCCCACCTGTGACATTTAATATAGAAGGGCATAATCATGTCCACTGAAATAAAATACAAGCTATAGGAGAGAAAAATAGGCTTGGCTTTCTAAAATTTACAAAAAGAATTTATAATTTGCCCAATCACCACTAATTTGACTTACAAGACTCACTCATAGTGTTGTTACTTGCAATATTAATATAACCATTATGAACTTAATCTATAAATGTAAACTATATTATATATACTTAAAAAGTATATCACATATAACCTGTAGGAAGACATAAACATTATGGTTATACCCTAAGCACAGCATAATGCACTTCTGTATGTAAAAGATTTTAGTTCCAAAATACATAATCCCAAATGTGCAAATAACATACCCTTTGTTTCACCACTGGACTTGCTGATGAAGGAAAGGGAGGATCACACAGCATATGACTTTCCAAAAACAAGTTTTGCTTTCTCCCTACCCCTGTTGACACAGATACTCCAGAGCAGAAAGAAATGCATCTGCCAGACTGTTTTCAGGTCTTCTGCTTAATTTTAGAATCAGAAACTGGAAACACATGCTATGTATCATCCCACTCAATCTCATATGAAGATATGTTTTTGGTACATGAAAGCAACCACTTACCCTTGCCATTTGTTCTGCCAATTGTAGTCGTCCATCTAGTTCACGTCTGATCTGGGCTGCTTGCTCATCTCCGTTATCCAACTTGGATAGAGAACAAAAATAAAGTTAACTGTGAGAAACACACACTATATTTTAACTTTATAGCAAGTAATGTAGTTAAAAACAAAATAGAAATGAATTGCATCCTTTTCATCCTAAAATCAGTGAAACCCTAAGCAAATACATGGCTTTGAGTCTTACCAAGATGAAAGAAATGTAATGGCCACCAGTTACCCATGGCAGTCAGGGTCACTGGAGGGTAGCCAGCACTCCCTTGAGCTTTTAATACTCAGGCTAAACAGAAGAAGAATTATTTCCTTATGAAAATAGCAGCTGAAAACATTTCTCCATGAAGCAGAAAACTGGACTACCAGACTGGCTTAGAAAATGTTTGCAAGGAAATCTGCTCTTTGGTGCCATGAGTTCCTGTATAGGAATATATAGGTATAGGGAAAGAAAACTGTGTGGCTATGCCTTCCAAGTATGGCATTATTTCACTCACATAGCTCTTTTCCCCAAATACTGGCCAACTGCTCACATCAAGGCATATCCAAGTTTTGGGCCTCCAGTATTTTCATACCTAGGGAATACTCATGACTAAACGTCTGACTTCAATCAGGGAGGTAAAGGGGAAGGACACATCTCTTCACCTCAACAGAACAGCTGGGTCTCAACAGAAAAGAGACTTCCCAACTCATTTTTTACCTGTTTACTCATTAAGGGCAGTGGCGGGGAATGTAGGTGGAGCAGGGCTTCACCACAATGCGCTGACCTGCACGGCTGGTTAAGAGAAAGAAGYGTGATGCATCTGGAAAAGATCAGGCACAACTTGCCGTCTTACCTGAATAAATGCCAAACGAGGACAAAGACGGAGTCCTAGTGGAGGGCTCTCTCTGTCCCTAGGGCTAACCACAGACGGGATGCAACATGCTGATATGACTTTAGTGCATTTAGTATGCAGCTAAGGTTTAAGGATACTTGAATTGCTCTTCACTAAAAAAAACCCCCAACTTAAATTGATTAGGGACGTAAACTGGCAAAAATTGGTTCCCTAATTAAATGACACCTTCAGCTACAGAACGCGCAATTAGTTTGGTAAATGATTGATTACATTAAACTAAGCTTTTTAAGTAAGACCACTATTCAGTGCATCAGGCCAAATACATAACACCATCTCCCTTGCAACGCTCCTCAGCTAAATCCAGTAGATTTTATTGAACCAAGGTGCTCTTGAAAATTGGGCATTTTTCCTTTCAAAGTCCAATTTAAAAAAAGGAATAATTAAAAATACACTATCCAATGCTTACAGGTCAATTACAGCATTATGTATAATGCAAATCTGACCACATTTAGCAACAGGATGAAAAGTTTTCCACTGCTAGTATGGAAGCGATGACAGAACATGCAATCTGCCACCTGTGCGATCTGGCGTCTCACAAGATCCTTGCAGGAACTGATCCAGACTACCAGAAAGCAAGAGAACAAAACCTGATGGTATCCCTAAAAGAGGCTCAAATTTAAACTAGAGAGTAGAAGATGGATCACGTTCCAGACTGGAAGGGTCCTCCCGCTAAGTGAGTCTGTAAATCTGCTCCTAGTTTGACTGTGAGCATAAATGGCAAGAGCGTTCTCAATGAAAGCAAATATTTTAGGTTTTCAGAATACAATTACAGTATTTCAAATAAATTCCCAAATTTGTATTCTTCCATTTCTTAACAGAGTAAGAGACTGCTTATTGAACTTGTCACCAAGAATATTTCTAACTTCTATTTTCCTTTGTATTATAACCACATAATTTTTGCAATTACTTTTGTTTAATCAGTATGAAAGTCAGTCTAATATGAAAAACAATTTTGTTTTCCTTTTTGGGATAAGAGAAGGTCAACATGATTTTAATAATATATCCCATGACAGGCAATTGCTTGAAAAATATCTGCTTGAAGGTAATTATGATGACTGAATTCTGATTTCTGCAAAAAGGAGGGTGTGGTAGAGCAGAACGAAGCTAAAACTTTTTCCTGTGTCAAGGCACAACTTAAATGACTGCCTCTGTATTAACTCATTTGAAGAGGCAAAACCTTTTGTTTAAAGACTGATATTTAGTTATTTTTGCATTTAAAAAACACATGAAACGATCATTTAAGTTAATGAAGGTGTAACCTGGTTTTGTAAATCTTAACATTTTTTCCTTAACTATGCATTGCTTCCCATTATCTGTTTGTACTTGAGTACTTAAAAATGTGCTGATTTCCCCACTTACTTATTTTTAAATTTCAGTCTTCTTCCTGAAACACTTACACATTTTAATGGTTTTGTTAATGTATGTATGTAATGATGTTTTGTAAGGTATGGAAAGAAGCTGAAGAGGTGAAACACCGAAGAATGCTGCTTTACTCATAGAAAAGAGCCAAGGTAAGAATGATTGGTAGGTCATTCACAGATGTCCTAATAAGAAGTAAAGTTGTTGATATTAGTATTTTTGCAGTATGCAAAATGAAGTGTCAATGAGAAAAACAGTAACTTTGATGTCATGTTCCATGCAAGGTCATTCTACTTGTTTTTATTCTAAATTCAACACAATGCAAGAAAAACAACTTTGCAAGCAAAGCAGTCAGCGATTATGAACGTGTAATCAATCATACTTTATATATCTACTGAATTTGAAGTGACAACAACAGTAAGACCGAGTAGATTCTGAAAATGCAGGTGGCATTTGGAATTTGTGAGTTGTGTCACTTTTTTACATAGGGAAGACACTTGATACAACCCACCATATGGGTGGGAAGTGGTGACAAAGGTTAACATTAAGTGTACCCTTTTCCTTAATTCCGTATTCGTGGATCAAATCCATACCCAAGACAACTGTGGAATACATAGTTATGACGATCATTGCAGTAATTTTCAAACTGTTAAATAAAAACCAGAAAAGCATATGACACTATGAACAGAAATTAATATAAACGTAACATTGCAGAATAGCAACTCAGATTCTTCTCAGTATTGCAACTGAAATTTGGTTAAAAAACCCCACTAATTGGTAATCACAGAAAATTCAAGCAAAGGTTTTTTTTTTTTTTTTTAAAAGAATAATTGGCATTTACACAGCATCACATAATGCTTCCCACCTTTAAATATGAAGGCATGTTTTTTAAAAACGGTTATAGCCTTACAGATTATTTTAAAAGAGGGTACATATAAATTCCATTTAATAAAAACATTTCAGCTTTCTGCAATGGTAGTAATTACACACCATAGCTATTTACTGACTGCACCAACACTAGAGATGCTCCTCATGTTGCTTAAACCTCACATAACCAATTAGTCAGTATTTTAACAGCAGGGGACCTGACTACAGAAGACTCTACAGACACCAGAGTTCTGTTTTCAGTATAAAATACATTAGAAGTCCTGACCAAACAAACCAAAGTTTCCCCTAAATGCTATATATCTGGCACCCAAAATTTGTAAAACCTAGGCAAAGACACTGACTCCCCTTTTGAGGGCTAGTTGATTGGGTAGGAAAACTCCCAACTGAGCAAGAGTATAAATAAGACAGCTGTGTCACTTGTGCCCTTTCTTTTTGCAAAGATGATTATATGGATTTTAAAAGCTTCTTCAGAAAAATCAGTAGTTATGAATGACTACGCTTGGGTAAATAAGAAGCTACTTTTTATTAAAAACAAAAAGTGGTAGCTCATCATCTTTTTTTTTCCCAATGGTGTTATATAAAAACAGCTTTCTAAAATAAACCTGCCACCATTAGACATCAAGCTAYTCATTCGAAAATGTTTTTATTCATTAATGCTTGAAGTTGCCTTTATTTTTTCTCACTCTGAAAAAGGCAATCATTTTTGTTACAAACTTCTTTATTAGTAGAGATGGAGTGGGAACATCCTCAATATGCAAGTTGCCCAACAATTCTTATTAGAGGATGTTAATTTTCTTCACAGTAGCTAGTGTGGGGCTATGTTTTGGATTTGTGCTGAAAACAGTGTTGATAACACAGGGATGTTTTCATTAYTGCTGAGCAGTGCTTACACAGAGTCAAGGCCTTTTCTGCTTCTCACACCACCCCACCAGCAAGGAGGCTGGGGGTGCACAAGAAGCTGGGAGGGGACACAGCTGGGACAGCTGACCCCAACTGACCAAAGCGATATTCCATATGACGTCATGCTCAGCATATAAAGCTGGGGAAGAAGGAGGAAGGGGGGACGTTCGGAGTGATGGCGTTTGTTTTCCCAAGTAATCGTTACGTGTGATGGAGCCCTGCTTTCCTGGAGATGGCTGAACACCTGCCTGCCGATGGGAAGKAGTGAATGAATTCCTTGTTTTGCTTTGCTTGCGTGTGCAGCTTTTTCTTTACCTATTAAACTGTCTTTATCTCAACCCACGAGTTTTCTCACTTTTACCCTTCCGATTCTTTCCCCCATCCCACCGTGGGGGGAGTGAACGAGCGCCTGGGTGGTGCTTAGTTGTCAACTGGGGTTAAACCACGACAATTTACCTGCCCATAGCAATATAAATTTCTCTACATTTAATGACTAAATTGACAGTTCACATATCTTACGACTTGCTCTTAACAAAATCCAAAGTCTTTTCACTCTGTGTGACAGTAATGGTCATTTTTTCTTTATAGCCACTTTTTGCCACACGTAACCAAGTCTGGGCCCTGCTGAGCTGACAGGTTATTTGTGGATGCCCATGTGAGGTAACCTGCAGGGTCCATCCCTGACTACTGTCTGACAGCCAAGGCAAAAACTGTCAACACACACCAAATGGAGTAAAGGGCTTGGATTTAAAGAGTTGTGATTATATAATGCTGAAAAAAATGGATTTCTGGAAGTAACTAATGGCATCCATCAGCAAGGCTGGAAGAGAAAGCGAACACCAGAGAAGTCCTAGTGCTCAATTTTGGTTGTCAATCAAGCAAGCAGCAAGCAGGCACTAGGTGTAGCAGATGCAAATACCAGCATTTTTCAGACCGTTGTCCTTGCTGCTCTTATCTCTGACTCTAAAAAAAGGAGTTTTGCTTCAGACAGACCTGCCACCTCTAAGAGCCACAGGATTTGTTCCCATTCTTATCTTTACACAGGTGGAGTTGCTCTAAAGGAATAGTCTGGGAAGAGATTAAAGGTGTCTGCAATTCTCTGCAGTGTTAAGGAGCCGCCATGCACTGAACACAAACAGCCTGCGGAGATTCCCGAAGTTTCCCAAGCTTGTGAACCAAGATTAGCAGCTACACATGTAAAAGTAGGAGGATCAACAACTTCCAAATCAGGCCAAAAACAGAGCGCCCAGCTCCAGTCTACGACAGCAGACACTTTTGGACATGAATTCAACAGGACTTAACTTTGAAGAACAAGGTCATGACAGAAGTAAATTGCTTCCACTTCCTATAGGAGGAAAAAACCAGATTTGATTAAAGGGCAGGACATGTGAAGCTTCCTAAATGGCTTCTACTAGACCTTCTCATAAGCCTCCTGCCTCCTGTTTCACAGCAAGAAAGACGCAGCTGTAAAAGGAAACAAAATGTAGTCACTCCTCTATTTCAGAGGAGGCTATGCTGTTTAGCTTCAATTTTAAAATCTTCTCCTTGCGTATAGATTATATAGTGGATTAATTCAGATTCATAAAACAGATCAATAAAATGGTATTTAAAAACTCTCATGTTCTCTACACCCTGCAAAATCCCTATGATGTATCACACAAATGGCTATGCTGATGACTGACCCTGCCTGTGTGATGCTGAAATCCTGTGGATTTCCCACAGAACTCTGCAAAAGAGAAACTTTAAAAACTCGGTTCCTAAATCTTTCTCTCCCCTCTTCCCAACTTGCTCCTTTTCCCAGTCAAAACACACAAACAACAAAACATTGCTAGATTGGGCAAATAAAGTCGGAATGGGCAAATAAACTTTGCTTCTATGTTGCACATGCTCTAAGTGAAACATGAGGAAGAATGTCAGAGAGAGAAAATCTGTTAATGGTTAAAATAAAGGGGGGGAAAAAGGACCTATTTTTGAAATTATTTCTCTTGTGGAATTCCAGTATACATATTTTCAGCTAATTCTAAGTCAAAAGACAAACTCAGCAACCACTGAAAGCATTTCTACTTTCCATCTGTCTGCAGCAAGCAGACTTGTAAAAGCTTACAGGTCCAAAGCCCGTATGAGGTATTCTAACAACTTTTCACAATGCACCATCAGGCCTCACAGCCTTTTCTTATCAACTTTGCTCTAATAATAGAGCACAAGATTGCCTTTCAGACAATTGGCCAAGCTGATCACTCAGTTTTCCTGCAACACAGTACCAGCAAAAAGCTTAAACATCAGTTTGAATTAATTTGTTTTAATACAAATTCCTACTGACTACTATAATTTTTTTCTCTCTCTTTTTTTTTTTTTTTTTTTTTGACGGGGGAGAGCAACAGTTTTACAATAATATAAATATCAAAATTAGGATGGAGAGGGTACAGATGAATAGAGCAAGTAATTAACACATCACTTTCTCTGTAGCCAATATTGTTTACAACAAGTAATAACATAGATAAAGAGCAAAGCCAGTCAACAGTCAAATACTCTACAGTGGCTTCAGTTGGATTAAAAACCAGGGTAAAAAAAAAAAAAAAAAAAAAAAGAATAAAATCAATGTTTTCACAAGCTGTGCCTGAGTACCTTCAAGGAGTCCATTAGATATAACACCTCACTCAAAATTTTCTTACAAGCTTTATACAACCCCAGAAGCTCAAAAAATTCATGCACAATCTCAGATGGTGAGAGGTTTTGGTCTCTGAAATATTTTTATAAAGTTCTGGACCTGCTTATGTAACGTCAATGTTGACTTGTATACGTACGACTGATTAAGGTGGCAGAAGATATCATTTATACTAATTGTTTGTACTAATTAATTATACTGATTATATATTGATTTGTAAAAAATGGTTATCATAAAAATATTAAAACCAAACCAAAACATAAAGTAAAGATTACTTTAATTAATTCAATGAAATAAAACAATTTCAAAGTTCACAAAAACAAAAGTGAAAACTACACAATTTTAAAGTCTTGGACTTCTTTTTCAGTATGCCATTGGATGGCTTCCCATTCACTTTGGCAGTTTCCAAAATAATCAAAGCTGAGACTTTGATATGGCATTTCCTTACAGTCAAGCTTTGAAAACATTAGAAGAGCAAACTCAAGAGTTTCAGTGCCAGCTGAAAAGTTCTCTCACAAATAGATTTCAGTTTATTCAGGGACTACCAATACCAAAAATGCCAGGAAAACCTTCAACGAGACTTAAAAATAAACAGGAAAGGAAGCACATACAGCATTCAAGCTAACTGGAATATATGTAAAGGGAATAGTTAAAAAAGTGTATTAAGCCCACTCAAAACTTAACATAAAGTATATGTTCATAGGTCAAACTTTCACTGTACTTAGCCAACACTGTAAGTGAGTGTCCTGGTTTCAGCTGGGATAGAGTTAATTTTTTTTTTCCTAGTAGTTGGTATAGTGCTATGTTTTGGATTTAGTATGAGAAGAATGTTGATAACACACTGATGTTTTTAGTTGTTGCTAAGTAGTCTACTAGTCAAGGACTTTTCAG
>JAYKAV010003019.1:542881-582627 GCA_035582835.1 Phoebastria nigripes
GAATTCCTTGTTTTGCTTTGCTTGCGTGTGCGGCTTTTGCTTTCCCTATTAAACTGTCTTTATCTCAACCCATGAGTTTTCTCACTTTTACCCTTCCAATTCTCTCCCCCATCCCAGCGGGGGGGAGTGGGCGAGCGGCTGCGTGGTGCTTGGTTGCTGGCTGGGGTTAAACCACGACAGTGAGAGGACATTTGAAGAATTAAATACACACCATGTATTACTGAGAAAATCTCTAGCAAGAAACAGTTTATTTTACACTGCAATGTACAGATGTACAATGCAACTTTATTCAGTGACCGTCTCCCTAACAATCATCTTTCATATTTGACTGCTATTAACCTTTTAGAGAAACTGTAACAAGTTAAATGCCTTTTATCAACAGCTAACTTGATTAAACTCGCCAGACAACCTTAGTCAAAACGATATGTCCCAAATGGGAAAGAATAATTCAATCTTTAAAAAGATAAGCTTCAAAGGATTCTTCAAATGCAACATATATCCTGTGTTTATTATCATCTTTACTGAAGAAAACCGAAAAATAAATTAATGGTTCAAAATTTGTCCTAGCCCAAATTAAAATGTAGTCCTCAATATTTTATTGCATATTTTCATCTACCGACTGGAACTGATACTTTGTGAACAGGACACTTGGAAAAGTAGTGCAAATCTCTTTGCATAATAAAGAATGAGGTTTTTGTTTGCCTATTTGGATTTGAACAGACCCCAGAACTCTTTTTATCTACATGGGCTGAGGAGAGAGTAGGGCTTCCGAGCCAGGATTTTCACTGATTTATATGCATGGTCTTTTCCACAACACACTGTCAGATCATTGCTCTGCATCAATTGCCCAAATGAAACATTTTTTCCATTTTATTTTAGATTACTCATCTGAAATTAAAATTGGTGGTCTGCTAACCTGAATTCCAAGAGTTAAAAGATCTGTTTCTCTTCTTGGCCAAATCTTGACATGTGGTTTGTAAATAAATAAATAGAATAAATAATAGAATAAATAATAGAATTCAATAATGCACACAAATCACCTTTTTGCCTAGGTATTTGGATGATAACATTTGAAGAAAGTCTGCTAAGCCCTCATATTGACAGAGGAAATCACACTCTCACAATACTGAGTCTGCTACTAGTTTTTCCTCTGATTTAATGCAAAGATAAAAGTTGAAGCTTGATTTGGTTCACAGTGGCTGTTAATTATGCAATGTGGGGTTTTAGTGAAAAAGATACACTGACCTCGATACAAATATTTTAAATATTTATTTATGCACAGCAGTCTGTTTAGGCATCAAGGAGAGAAAAATCAGACAGCAGGTACTTAGACAGTTAATGATTTGTCTTTAACTAGTGTTTCTTGGATTGTATTTTCATGATAGCAGTTCTCTGGAAGTATTAGAGACTTTTTGCATAGCCTTAGAATTATTATATTACTTGGACCTTACTACCAGAAGATTCTGAGAGGGAAAAACCCATTAAAAATAAAATTAAAAAAGAAAACTCCAACATTAAAAAACCACATAATTTTATTTTTTTCACTATATAAATGGTTTTTCATTTTATATCAGTGTTGATACGCTGTCACAAGCYTGTCTATAAACGCCATGATTCTGGTGCTCTTCTGACTTTTTCCGCAGAGAAGAGAATCAAGACATTTAAGTTTTATGAATTGTGTAAACACGGATGTATATGTACACCTATTAGAATATTGACCAGGAACAGTTTCACTACATCGATGCCCTTTTCTGCAACAACAGGCTCTTCAATCTTGCTTAGTTTCCTTGAACATTCAACTTCAAATTATTTTTGTAGCAGAGGCTCTATTCTATAAAGCGGAGTCCCAGCATTGCAAACCATTCCTCTTTCTCCAGCTATGTTTTGGTCTTGGCTGTAGCTCCACTTGTCTTCATAATGCAACTACAACCCACTTGTTACACAAATGGTGGCCCCTACTCAAAGAAACTAGATAAAAAAAGCAGGAAATTTAAGTATCCCTCTAGTTGTACATATCTAGTGGCCACCGTGGGCAGTGAAAATAGTATACATGTAACCCTTTGCAGGATTCTTGCTTGTTTGTTGTCAAAGAGTGGTTCATACCCCACAGCACTTATTCTGATGCATGCTTAAAAGTAATATGGCTGTTGCTTTCATGAGCACTATCTTCAGGCACTTTCCACTAGGTAAACCATCAAGATTTAAATAATAAAACTAAAAGCAATTCAATTAGTTTATCCTATTTTTACCTACATTGCATTTATAAATTGTTAAAAAAAAAAGTCCAAGAAGAATCTATTTACTTTAAGCTTAATGCAAGCCAAGACCCTTGGCTTTCCCAAGGAAACGATGGGTAGAGATGCAGTAAAGCCTGCATAAAACAAGACAGATTATTTGTTTTAAAGCTTAAAAGCATATACAGACAATTGAAAGAAACTGAGGCTAGCAAACTGATAAAACATTTAGTTTACAGAAGCCATTCCACTTCTACTAATCAGTGCTATAAGAATTTAAAAAAAGAAATAATTATAAATTGTGCTTTATTCTACATTGCGCCCTTCACAAACTACTGGTTTACATCCTTTTTTGGCATTTTGACCAATCTCATAAAATGATGCTAGTCTTCAACTAAGAAAATATATAATTATACGTATGTATAAGTCCAGTTTCACCCCCCAAATTTTAAAGGAAATACCTTCCTATTTTCTCTCTGGATTATACAATCATCTTGCATGCGACAGACATAAGAAACACCCTGTTAGATCAGGCAAATAGTCCATCCAGCCCAGAATTGTGTGTGTGACAGTGACAGATGCCGAGGTTATTCAGGTAAAATGCTGGAGCTTGGTTGTTCTCTGAAGTGCATTACTCTGATGACAGTTGTGGAACCCGAGGAAGTGAGAGGGATGTTAGAGGGTACATCCAGGCCTAGTCCTATTAGCATCAATTTATGGACCTGTTCTCCAGGAACTTGTCCAAACCTTTTTGAACCTTCTGCTGCTGTCTGCCCTCATTGCTCCCCATGACAAAGTGTTCTGGAAGTTCTCCAAAAGCCAGATAAGGAAGTGGTGCATCCATTTTAAATCTCCTACAAACTTCCTTGAGTGTCCCAGTTTCTAGTGGTGTGGCATTTGGTGAGTGAAGGTACACATTCACCTTGGCCACTGCCTTCATAACTTTGTAAATCTCAACCATACTCCTCCCCATCAACCTTCTCACCTCCAGACTGAAGAGCTTCAGCCCTTTCAGTCTCTCCTCGAAAGGCAGCTGTTCCATGATTTTCAGTGCCACCCTCTAGTCCTCACTGACCTCTCCTATATCCCAGAGATGGGGAGACCAAAGCTGCACACAATACTCAACGTATGGGCATAAGAAGGTTATATACAGCAGGAAAACGATGCTACTGCTGCACACAGAACTAATGATTTCACCACAGGGAAACTCAAAGTGTCTTTCTCGAGCCGTAACTGCCCATGCTCAGTTCAGCATCCTGTGGGCGTGCGCTAGTTTATTTCTCCTCTGATGTACTACCTTATGTTTAGCTACATTAGAGCTTATCTGTCATTCTTTTGCCTATGTAGTTTTGCAAGGTCCTTCTGGAGTTCCCTGCAACTAGAGCAACATTAGAGTATCCAAAACTGTTTATTATCATCTGTAAACTCTGAGATTTCCCTTACACTGCCTTCTCCAGGACATTCATGAAGATGTTGAATAAAGATGCAACATTTCTCCTAAATAGATTGAATCAGATAGAAACCACACTTAAACTCTCTAGGAATCAATCAAAAGGAAAACAAAAGAAACCTTCCCCCTAACCCTCCTTCTAAAATATCAAGACTGCACCATAAAAACACTACCATCAGGCCTTGGATGTTTACTACTGAACCGGTCATTCAGAAAAAAGTGTCATGGGCTGATGACAAGTCAGCCCATTGGCTGTTTAAGAACAGCACTGTTTTTAAATCAACAAGTATTAACATCAAACTCCAGAAGCCACATTACGATGATTAGAATCACATTAGGATCCACATTAGTGGCTTGGTAGCGGACTACAGAAGAGAAAAAAATGCTAGCATAGATCAAAAGTATCACTACAAGGAATGGAAATTTCTGCCTCTTGTTCTCTTGGCATTTGTGACAATTGCACAGATCAATAGCCAAAATCCAGGTTTGCCCTTCTTTCTGGTCGAGACTACAATATTCAACCACCTCTGCTGGACAGGACAAAAACCCGAGGAAAGCATGTTGTGCTGAGAGAGAAGGAAGGAGAATAATGGCAGGTTCTTACTATTTACAGATCTAATCACTCTAAATATTAAGAAGATAAATCAAGGACATGGATGCAAAGCATCATTCTTTTATTAACAGGAATGGAAAAATTAAGACCTGTAATATGTCATACTGTAAACATATTTTATCTAACTGTATCTTGTTTTTCACATCCAGATATCGGAGTTCAGGGATGCTGTCAAGACAAACTCTACACACTCATCACAGCACGTGTGTCTTCCACAACGTAAAAGTCAAACTCTTCAGTTGTTGCTAACTATGCAAAATGCCTTCCACCCCAACTTTGCAACCACAAAATTATAAATATCCACATACAAAAGAGTTTAACTTTTATTTTTTTTTCCACTCAAGTCTTTGCCTTGTTATTTGTATGGGTGTTCTTCCTACAGCTAGGCAGCGAAAAAGGCTTCAGAGCTATGCATAGAGACTATTGTACCATCCAAATAAAGTATCTTTTAAGTCAGAAACCTAGGGTCCCTAGGTAACCAATGGAGAGATAGAGAAGCCTCCAGAGAGTTATTAAAAGCACTTAAGCAGTTATCTACACGCCTACCATAAATACTGTGGAGGTCCCAACTCCACTGGTAGTCTCTGGTAAGATGATCAAAGAAATGGGTGTTCTTATTCTCCCTCTCACCTTCCCCCAGATCCTGCTGAAATAGATATTGGCTGTCTTCTTCAATACAAGTTGCCTTTCAGGTTCTGGCTAGGGAATACCCTCCCACATCCACCCCAACCAGGAAGTGACGGGCCTTAAAAGAGCTATGACTCACGTCCTGATCCTCCTTAGAAAAACCTTTCCGCCCTCCTCCTCTCCCACCACCTGCACAGAGATTACCATATCCAAGACAACCCAAAGATTAGCATGAACACCTCGTTGGTATATGCATATTTATGTCCTATAATACTAAATGGGCTCACACTGTTTTGTATTTTCCTAAAATTATCCTTGCTTCAGAAGGAAATCCCCTCTCCTTTTGCTTATCCTCCTCACTCTCCAAAAACACAATCCAGAATGTTTTCCTGCCTTATTAATCACTAATTAGATTTTCTTTGGAGTGTTGAAACCAAAGGGAATATAAGCAATTAGGGCAATAAATGTTAATGAGCATTGTATTAAGTAAGCAAAACCACCTTGAATGTCATGCCAATATTTTTCCCCAAATAATTATATGTGGCTGACTTAACTAGATAGAAAACTTAAAATTCAGGCTGACAACTCACAACTGAAGCACTGATTTATCAGAGATTTTCAAAAAATTGTATATGGTGTTGCTTTCAAAATGCAACATGAAAAAAACCCCACCCCAGACCAAAACACAGTTGCATATAACCAGTTCTTCTTTCAGATAGGCAAGATGTTTCTATTTAGTTGAAAGTATGAATTTGTATTTAAATATATACAATATCTGAGCATTTTAATAATAATATTTTTTAAAAACAGCTAATAATTTCTTCAAGAAAAACTATTTAAGAAAATCACTGGATAGAAAGATATACTACTGAAGCTGTTTGTAAATATCATGGAGAGAAGCTATAAGGTGACAGGAATGGAATCCCATTTTCTCCCTTTCTGCTCAATACTGTAGCATCAGCTGGAGAATGTTCTGTATTGCTACCTTTTTCTAGAAGTCAGTGGTATTAGTGATGTGTACATACCTATCTATAAAAATAAAAATCCCAAATAGTTGAGTAAGGACTAAAAAATAGATGTAATCTAGAGGTTAATGTATAAGAAGGCAAGCTTCATCTACATATGTGTTGCACCATGAAAAACTGACTTCCATATCTATGAAGGTTCTGTTTGAAAATCCTCCCCTGGTCGGGGCATGTAGAAAGCTCTCTTTCCATGTGTATACTCTAGATACACAATAAGATATGACCAGCTGTTCTCCTTGATTGAGAACTGTAACCTACTTTGATCAAGCAACCTGTTTACACAGTACTCCAAGAAGCTTTTCTAAGTTCTTTTCTTACATCAAATTTCTTTCAAATCAGCGGATAGGTTGGAAAATTGCTAAGGTGACCACAGCCAGATCTTCACCAACTCTCTACTCCATTCATTCCCAAAAGTGAGGAGTTCTGTGGACTGTATTAATCAAATTGTTCTCATTTTCCTACTATTCTTCATGCTCAGGACTAATAATGAGTACAACAGGATTCTTGGCTGCAATTTGAGAGTAAGAAAGAGCTCATGTTTGGAGTAAGGTGCAAAAGAAAACATTATAGATCTTCAGTCTATATTCTGTTTACTTAATGATCAGGAAAAAGACCTTTCCAGGGAAAATGAAAAAATATTGCTTAAGAGCATTTAGCTAGTAAGTCCTTAACATGGGGAACTTTTTTTTTTTGTGATGCAAGAAAAGAGCCAACATCTGTTTTACATTACAATCAACTTACTCTTCTGGAAGAAGACTTTGTAATCAGAAAATTCCCATGTTTACAAACAACTTAACTGGTAACACATATTTTAGAAAATAGGTCAGAGAACACCTCGTACATCAGTTATCCCAAAAGAAGGATGAATTCTATTTAGCCCGGCCTAGAAACAACTTACTTGAAAACCAGCTTACTAGAAAACACTTCTAGTGACAGACTCCACGCGCTCTCTAAGCAGCCAACTCTAGTTAAATGCTAGTTCAGTATTTAAGAAGCCTCATACAGAGTTCAGCTGACCAGCAAGGAAGGGTCTACTTGATGCTACTCTCTAGGTTCCATTGCTTGGCTAGATCTCCATTGACTATAACAAGGGTTTGACACCTAGCAAACATATAAACAGTAATATTTAGGTGTTTGCATCAAGAACTGTGTACCATTGTCAGCACCTCCTATCAACATTCTCTTCATTTTTGTTCTAAGTACAAGACACAGCACTATAGAAACATTGGCTAGATAGGCAATTTCGAGGTTATTAAGTCCAACCTCCTACTTGGTAACAGTAGATGAGTCAGCTGTGTCTATGTCAAGCCAAGTTCTGAAAACCTCTGAGATGGTGATTCCACAGCTGCTCTGGCTGACCTGTTCCTTTGCTCCACTACCTTCATACTGAAGTTTTCCTCTAATGATCGTTCTGAATCTCCTAAGTCACAGCTTGTGACAGTTAACTCCTGTTATACCATCTGCTACTACACAGTAATAGCTTCATCATCTTTGTCTTTGAAACGTCCCTCCAAGTTGCTTGTGGTAGGCTGCTGTTAGACCACCCATTAGACTCCTCTTTGCCAGGCTACACAAGTCTAGCTCCCTCACCACTGCCAGGCAGAGGGGAAGAACAACTCCTTCAGTCTCCTACCTATGCTTCTTCTAATGTAGCCCAGCATTATCTCATCTGCAATTAAAGGACATTGTTGGCTCTTACTCAACCTGGCATCCGTCCTGCACACCCCCAACCCCCACATGCCATGCCTTGCTTTTCAGCAGGGCTGCAACTCAACCAGTTGGTTCTTAGCCCATAATCATGCCCAATTACCCTGCTCAAGGTGCAAAACCTTCTGCTTCTCCTTGATGAACTTCATGAGGTTTCTGTTAGCTTAATGCTCAAGATCACCCTTAACCGTTCAGCATACCAGCTGCATCACCCTCCCCTTCAGTTTAGTTCTGTCCACAAATTTGCAGAAGATACATTTTATCTCATCATCCAAGCTGTCAATAAAAATACTTAGCAATACTAAACTCTGGAGTACTGTGTTCCCAGCTACCAACTGAGCTTTTAAACCACTGCCTACCACCCTTTCAGCATAGCGACCTAGCCAATTTTCAAGCCCTCTAATAGACAACTTGTCCAGACCATACTTCCTGAACTTACAGATGTGAATGAGGTGGACGATGATGTTAAAAGCCCTACTGAAGTCAAGATACATTACCATCCAATGCTCTCCTTATTAACATAGATAGTCATTTCATGAAAGAAAGCAGTCAGGTTGGTCAGGCATGATTTGCTCTTAGTATCCACGTAAACTAACAATGATTACCTTTACGCATATGAAAATAGATTGCAAGAGGTTGTGCTCCACAGTCTTTCCAGGGACTAAGGTAATACCTATAATTCTCAAACTTTCTGTACAACAGTATGGTTTGTTCCTGAGCTCTTAATATGTTTTCTTAAGAAATCAGCCAACTCCTGGGCTCTCCTTTTCCCCACATGGCAGCTTCTCAAGGGTCTCTGCCTAGCAATTCTTTAAATAGAGAGTAAGTTCACAGCTTACCTTCTCAGCCTTCCTCCAACTCCTGAACTGTCAACTGGTGATTTCTGCAACCCAGCTGCTACCTGTGGTCATGTTCACCCCCAACTCCTCCCTCTTTGTGAGCAGCAGGTCAAACAGAGCACTAATCCCAACTGCTCCTTTTGCATTTGTGTTCAGAAATTATCACCAACACAGCCTAGAAATTTCCTCAATTGCTTGCACAATGCCATGTTACCCTCCCAGCAATTTGGTGGCAGGTGTCTGAAATCCACCATGAGGATCAAGGCCTGGCATTGGGAGACTTCTATTAATTGTTTGTAGATATCCTCATCCTCTTGTTCAGGTGGTCAGTAACTGACCCTCACCACATCATTACCAAAATTACTTGCCCTTCTGATATTGACCCAGAGACTAGACTTGCTTATTGCCCAGATGGTGTAGACACTATAGTGTAGGCATTAGTGTAGACACATTTATGAACACTCTCCTTTCTGAGAAGGAACGTTATTGTCTCCCTTGTAGCCTTCTACCGTACGTATCTTCTCCACATGCATTGCTTTCTCATTTAACCCTGAGATTAGCTCCCTATCTTCTAACAAACCTCGTTTAAAATCCTCCATGTTAGGTTAGCAATCCTGTCCACAGACATGTCCATGCTTTCTTGTCAGATTCATTCTATCACTTACTAGTTCTTCTTAAAACAAGGTGCCACAACCAAACGTCAAAGTCACACTGAGGACATCAATTATGCAGGTTGGATGTGTCACCCTGGGCCATCTTTGCTCTCAAAGTCTTACAGTCATCTTTGACCTCCTCAAGGTCATGTCACTGGTGCTCGCACAGACAAGCAGCAAGGGGCAGTAGCTGGAAAGCTAGATGAGCCTCAGCAATCTCTCTGCAACATCACAGATCCAGGCTAGAAGCAAGTAAAAAGGTATGGCCAGCCAATGGGTGCTTTTGTCCTGGACAGGGTGGAGTCACCAAACACTAACACTTTTTGCTTCCTCTTTGTGCTTTGGTCCCAGTCCCATGACCTGAGGTGTCCAACATGCATTCTTCCCACAACAGGACTCGCTCATCCTCCTCCCAGGGTCCTGAACCATTTTTCTAGATGAACAATTGCAGAGAGACAGGAAGCCCTTTCCTGCTGCCAGAAGTTATAAGCTTCCAGCTTCCACCCTCCTGGAAACATGGGAATGGGAGGAAACTACTACCATTGAACAGGTGGGAAAACACCAGTTACAGAAAGTCTGCTATCCATCTGTAAAATGTAGTAGTTGCTCCAGTATGGTGAAATTGGAATACTGGTCAGATAAATTTCCCTAAGGAGGGATAGGTGTTTCAGGCAAGATCCTGCTGTCTCCAGTCTCCTGAGGAAAGACACAGCATGGGGAGAAGGCTGTGCCAGATTGATTGGGGCATGATTTTACAGTGCTCCTAGGAATAAAACAAAGCTACTCCAGAAATTGTGTGTACCTTTGGAAGCTCTCTCAGGCATGGCTCAGTATTATATTCCCTCATTTATGGGCAGTCCTAGTGTTCCCACATTGGAAAAGCTTGGCACTGCATGACCAGTTAGGAAAAGTTTATTCAGAGATGATGGAGGGATTGACTCTTCCCTTACTTCACTTGCAAAGGGGTATTACCCTAGAGTGAGCCCTAGAGTGCTTACCATACAACTGTTCCTTTCAACAGCAGCTAGAAGTCAACATTTCTACTAAATAAGTAGCCTCAATTTTATTTCAGATTTTTCCTGTTTATAGCTAAAATTCCTGGAAGTCAATTTATTAATCTGTTATCTCAAGAAACAGATTCCCATAGAGGACACAAAGTACAGATTAATCCTATTGTTACTCTCCTCTTACTCTTCCCTTTCCCAGTAGGCTGTAAGCTTTTAGGCTGAGGGTTGCAATTATTTTTTCTTCTCTCTACTCATGTTACTGACCAAAAAAGGGTTATTTCAGTTGGCTTGAGAATTTTTCATGCCTGTAGCTGAAAACTAAAATGAAGACAATCCACCTACCTATAGAAGACCTATATAGAGAGAAAAACTCTCTTGTAACTTTCTTGTAAACATGTTGGAAGTTTGAAATTATGAACATCTAATCAAAAAGCAGACAGCCTCAGCACTGACACCATACTGAATCTGGATGATATGAACAAATATCTTTGTGTCTTGTAATATAAAATATGGGAATAAATGACAGGCCAAGGAGCATCTCCCTGTATGACAGCTCTTCTGTTGAGAATCAATCCTCTTCTGAGGTGAGAGGGGGTCTGGGGTGGACAGCCTGGAAGATTAGAGATTGAGAGATTAGATCCTAGAGATTAGAACAGCCTCAGCAGAGGAGACAGCTGAAAAGGTGACCTGAGAGTTCTCTCATTTTTAGGACAGCCACAAAAACACCTTCCTAGAGGATAAAATATAAACACAGAAATTATAGCATATTCAAAGAGAGCTGCAGATGTCTCAGCCATTTTACATACACAATTATTCTTGCATAGGACAGTCTATCCTCTATTATGGCTGTGCTTTGATATTTCTGTTTAAAATATGTATCTACCATGTATATTAGCCGGCTCATTTCCGAATTTACCTGCATGTTTCCCTTTGGACTGACTGTGGTGCAGGAACCCATATGAACCTTGTCCAGGCAGCCAGCTGCAAAGAAACTTCCTCTCAAGAAGGGAGAGCTAAGAGGGTTCTCCCTTAAAAAATTCAAAAATGGGGGGAAAAAGCAGCTAAGCTTCAGAACAAGACATTTGGTACCAGTGAGTGAAAGGGATATGGAAACATAGGCTCATTCTTTTCCTGTGGCTTTTTCAGCTGCTTCTGCTGGCTTCACAATGGCTGCTGAAGACACCTCACAGGATGAAAAACCCTGAAGAGGAACAAACCTAAATAATCAAATTGATCCTTGGGATGGAAGTGACTGTTTAAAGCAAAACTGCTTTACTTTGAATTGATAAAGAGGGAATACAGAATACTACCATGTCTTAAGCAGAACAGGTGACAAATTCGTGCTATGGGTCATTAACTTATTCAGCTTGCTTACAAGCATTCATTCAAATGCACATATAAGCTAGGAATCAGACACATTAATAAACTTAATCATCAGTCTGGAAATGTGGCTGTAAAAATTTGTTTTGTATTTATTTACCTGAAGACACAGAATTTCTCGTTAAAAACAAAAAACATTTTTTTAAAAAAGTAATACTACAGCCTTTGGGAGAAAAGATTTATTTTTATTGCTTAATACCAAACTAGAGGAACTTTATCCTCAGCTGGTAATATTAAACATGATAAGTCAAATGCAATGGTGATGTTAATGTAAGTGCAAGTTAAATGCTGGATATATTTGGCTTCGAGTGTTGAGGCAGCTTAACTCCCTTGGATCTGGAACTCAAGAGAATGTCAAAACAGCATTAATTACTACATGAAGGCTCCAAAATAATATTTTAGGGGAAGAAACACAGGGAAATGTAAAAAATAGAAGAAGCTTAAAAGGATCTGCTTTAAGAAAGCCAAAACCAACTTCCTTATTTTTTATGCTACGATGCCCATTCTGCTGCCGTTTTCCTGCAATCACTGAATGCCAAAGACAGTCTCAGAAAACAAAACAGCTTGAAAGAAAGCTCTGCAGCCAAAATCCCAACACTGATTTCAACCCTCAGAGGAGGCACAAGACAGAGCAGGGGAGATGGGTAATTCTCAGCTTCTCTCTGCCGATTCTCAGTCAAGCCTGGCTTACCTCTTGTGACAAGAAAGGTGATACACAGGAGAACAGGCCTAGAAGGATGCTAACTTAGAACACACAAGACACTCACTAGTCTATGAGTGCTGGTGGTCTCTCAGGCTACTAGAGACCATACATGTCCAACTCTTTCACACAGGTGGAAAACAAAACACAACAAGAACAGAAGCCACATATGCACAAAGAGAGCTCTATGAGAAAAATCCACAGGAAAATTTTGTCTTAAAAGTGATTAAAAGTGAAAAACTATCCATCAATGTTTTTTCTTAACACTTATACAGAACAAGTAAACCTTTGAATATTTTCATGGTTTTCAGATGTCCCACTCAAGTTTTCCTTTTAAAGGCAGATGTCAAAGCCAATTTTTCTCACCCAACAGCTGAATATAAGAAGGATACTGCAATACCTCAAGCACTGAAAATGCATTACTGTTGCCAACACACCATTTCTCTCTGGTATTTTCTCAGTATTCCTTCACCTACAAACATAAATATTTCAAAGTACTTCTCCATTATGTAACTTGCACGGCTTTTAAATGTTGTTCAGAGTCAGACATTTAAACATGCTAAAAAAGTAACTTGCTTCTCTGAGGATGCTTTAACATTCTTTCCATCATCCTTCTATCATTAGAGTAAATGAGAACAAATCAACACCCTTTGGGGCAATCAGAGACTTTTTTCCAAAGTAAACTCTGCTATTATAGAAAAACCACTTGTTTACAGGAGCTAAAACTTTTTTTTTTTCTTTTTAAATATCATCAGTGTGTCTTAACAGAACTGAATCACTTGGGGGTTCCAAGACTTCCTTTTTCACCAGAACTCACATATTAAGCTGAAACTCCAGACTGGCCTGACATACACTGTTCAGCTTAGCTCTGGATTTCTCACAGTCCCATTACAGAAGTAATCTTAGGAGGAGTATTTGATGTTGCAGTGCTGTTTTCCAAAACACTGAAACTTTTCTCTTGAGCAAGACCTCTCCAGACCTCTCAAACAGAGGTAAAAGACAGCTCAGCAAAAAAACATTTAAAAAAGATAACTGTTGAAATAACTTCATATTAAACTCCTATGTGCATGTAATCAAGAGTGACATCTCATGAAGAAGAGACAATATCTAAAATCCTATGAGAAATGACAATTTATTTCTCCATTGAAATATTTGGTTTGAATTATTCTGCTCTCGCTCAAGAACAGACAGTGGCAGATCTTTTTTCCCCTTGAAGGACAGGGAAAAATCAATCAGAAAGCAGATTTTTTTTGTGAGGAGGAGGGCATGGGAGAAGATATATTCTTGTGTTTACAGGTACTGGAAACCAATAGAGTTGATGTGTGAACAAGCCTCAAGTGTGAACATTTGAATGTTTCTGTTATCAAAGGCATGAAACACTTTTTGGATTGACAGACACATACGACAATTTTAAAGCACTGACMTGTTCTGTAAGGAAGCATATCATTATTGCATCATGACTGTGTGCAGAAACCTTCTAGATTCACATTTATCATATAAAAATGCGGTCAACACCTGAATATTAACTATAACTCTATAGCCTCCCACAGTCCCACAAAATTATTGCTTTTCCGCTCCCAAGAGATCTCCCATACCACTGCAGTCCTTTCTGCCCACCGAGAGCCCGGACAGTTTCTCCCCACACTCCTACCCTGCCTGCTGTCTACTCTGCAGTCGCTGCAAAACTGCCTTTTATCTAGAGAACAAATAAATCCTGCCCCATGCTGGGGGCCTGCGCTGGCTACCCAGCAGTAACCTCTTACCAGGTAAGGCCTGAAGGTAGCAGATCTCCCATACAAAGCAGGTGATCAGCACGAGGGGTTTTTGTTTGTTTGTTTGTTTGCTTGTTTTTTAAATAGAGGAGTAGGAATATCTTAGGCCAGGTAAAAGCACATTTTCAGCCCAGAGGGATGTTTAAGACATCAGTGGATGTCTTATCTAACACTTGATGCTACCTCGAAAATACAGCAATGGACCTTGCCAACATTTTTCAGARGTTACTTTGTTGTATCAGGTATAATTTATTGTGAAATAAGTAATGACAGTCATTGGTGATCATTGGAAAGATACTGGCTTAGCTGAAGCCCTGGTCACATTATAACGTCTCACGGAGCCAGTATCTTTTCTTTTGACTAAAAAGACTCAGATACAGAACACATACTGTTATGCAATATGTATAATACACAGCCCAAACCAATTTTTTCCTGTGCCTTGCCTCAACTTGAAAAAATTAATGAATCTGTTTAAGTTCTGGTCTATATACTAAAGGGAACCTTAACATTTTTTAAATCACTTCAAGAAGATTATGAACTCCACACTGAAACTTTCTGTACAAAGATATCATTATTATTTATGATTCGTAAAGTTGCATTTGTCCCTATAACTCACACAGGGTATGAAAGTTTCTAAGAAAGATATCCAGAAGTATGGGAAATTCTGTGATCCGTGACATAACTGCACTACTTTTCATGATTTTACTGAGCAAAGGATCAGTACTACAAACATTCAAAAGTCACGAAGGCCTTGTTGCCAATTAAATTGCCCTTAATTTGCCTTATTTCCAAAACTGCATAATTAACTGGACTTCAGTGAAGTGCTGGCTGAAACAGTCCAATTGTATTGAGCACCAGAAGCAGACTTCAGTTCAGGAGAAATTCTTGACAGAGAATATTCTCATAATTAAAAATACAAAAATTTATTATGGAAGATACAATATAGTCCATCATTCTCAATATTAGACACTTATACAAAGAGTTACATCTTGAAAAAGCTAAAGATAATAAAGAATGTGAACCAGATGCAATACAAGGCTTTTAAACAGAAAATTATATCTTGCAGCAAAGTACCATCTAAAGCTATTTCCAGAAGAATTAGTTTGTTGTTGATTCCCAAAAAGTTGACAATAGAAGACTTAGCAAGTAATTCTTCTTAAAAACTGTTACCTTATTCTCAAAATTATTTATTATCTGTCAGAAAAGAGAATGTGACTTGCAAGAATTCTTTCATTATGAAAATCAGTGTTGTTCTCTCCTCCCCGCACCCAAGACAAGGGTGCCAAAAAAGTCAACCTTATAAAGGTACTTTCAAAATAAAATAAACTCTGTGTGGAGTGATGATTTACCTGATACAGAAATTCTGGTCCTGGTGAAGTGGTGTAATAATAGTGCATGACCACACAGCAGTTTGAGTTTGACTTTCAGTTTGACTTTCTGCATCAAAGTTATTCTCTACATCAGTGAATAATAAAAAAAAAAAAAAAGAAAAAAAGACTATATCATGTTTGATCTCTATAAATCAAAGAAATCATTACTACACACTGTGGCAAGGCATCTCAAAAGCAAGTCAAGGAGCTCAAGTCCCAGCTAACTGGCAATCATTTCTTTATCATAAAACACAGCTCAAGGCAACACAATGTAAATAAAAATCAGGTGAAAGTGTCAGCACTTACCAAATTGAATTTTTAATCACAAAGAGATATAGGTGGTTGGCAGCAGTTGCTGGCCTTGCTATAAGTTGTAAAGTTGAAAACAAGATCATAGAAGAAGTATTCAACATCCTAATGTGAATGTCCTGTTAATGTTCACTACCTAAGGACAAGCTTAGGCATTTAGTATATGTTAAAAGACTGTGACAAAAAGTTGTTCTTCAAAGAAAAATGCATAAAATTCTCATAGCTATGTGGACTGTGTTTGACAATATCAGAGAGCTGGTCTATTACTATTCACTTTATTTTTTATTAAGTTCTTGTGCTGATTGAACGAACAGTGTTTCTCACTGCTATCACACAAAGGATGGAGACTGGTAACCTGCATAGACCTGCAGTAACCCACACCTTAGCAGAATTGTCTGATGAGCTGCTGCAAGATACCCAAGGGTTTAAGAGTTGAAGGGAATGCTCCATTTAGAACAGGCTGGGGAGCAAAAGCTGCTGAAAACCAATAAAAAGTTTCTAAATGCAGAGAAAGTCACAAGAAGGAAGCTGGCAGACAATACCTCCTACTGTTACAAATAGCATCCTTGTCTGCTTAGCAGCCCTGTAGGTACAGGATAATTTACTCTAATCATCGACATTGTAAGACATTTTTCTGTTTCCTATTTCCAAAGGGCTGGAAGGAATAAAAAAAGGGGGGACAGAAAAAGACAGAGTTTTCTGCACAAATTATAACTGTACAGATTTGCCGTTAAGGGCAGCTGTTTCTCAGAGCTGCAAAATATACAGAATTTCATATATCTGATTCTCTGCTAGAAGCACAGGCTAGAAGCCAACTCATCAGAACTTCTATCAAAAATACAATTTTAACATCTGTTTGGACTTTCACTTATCTCACTGCTCCCAGACACTATTGATTATCATTATCTGCAAGTCTCTAGTATTCTAAACAGCAGTGGCAAAGGGAAATGAAAGTGAGCATTTTGATACAAAGACAGATAGAGGCTTCTAGGGCAGAACGAAAACTGCTGGTGCTGTCTGAAATCTGAGTCTAACTTCATCTCATCTTCTATAAATACACTGCCAACAGAAAGGAATAAGATACAGCCTAAACTAAAATATTTATTAAAACTATAATGAGAAATAAGGGATTTTGCCAAAGGAGAAAAGGCATTACATTATCAGAGACTGGTTGCTATCTGCAATACACTTCCTGGGAAGGCTATGATTGTCGTCTTTGTCTTTGCAACAGACTTCTCCTCATACCTTTGGAGTATTATGTGCTTGACTGGACTACAGGAACAGGATATAAAATGTATGAATGTTAGCAACTCTGTTGGAGTACATAATGGAAGTTTTTGCTTTAGCAAAGTAATCTCATCCTTGCCTTGGAAAACTGAAATCTTCAGAAAGCTAGAACCCCAAATAAGAAGGGTATAGGCTTGAAGCCTTTCCCTCTCCATTCTTCCCAGCTTGAAATATGTAGGTGCTCCTATACCTGCTCCCAAAGAGGTAAGTCTCTCTTTCTTCCCATCCTCCAATATTTATACCTATATGAGGGTAAACAATGTGTACTTTGGAGACGTGCACAGGAGATTTTACAAACTTCAGTGCTCAATATCAGGAAGAGCAAGAGAAGAGTCTTCTCTTAATCCCATTGAGTCATCTTTGCACACAACAGGATGATCAATTAGTCTTTCTCCCTTCCTAGCTACCACAAGATTATTTCTTCTTTAATTTGCAATTCAAAAAAAAAAATAGAAAAGAACATCACCCCATGCTCAAAATTCTACCAAGACAAAAATGAGTCACTGTGATGTTCCAGTCTCTCTGTAGGTTATGGACCAAGAACAGACAGAAATTTGTTGATACTTGCCAATCAGCTTTGTTCCATCAACATTCCTACAATTAAGAACCAAAACAAAGAAGCCTTCAAGTACACAAACACAAGAACCTCATGGACTGTATCATCAGAACCACTTCCAGACTAAAGAAACAATTTTTTTTTTGTTTAATTGTTCAAAGCTCTACAATCACGTTTGTTTGTGTTCCTCTAGCACAATGCAGACTAATAGCAGATTTTGACCATTCACAGTGGCATATAAAGTCAGATTTAGCAATCATCAGACACCAGAGGAGGGAGGAATCCATACAGAATTTCTACTATAAGTAACGGGTTATCTACTTTTGGGGAAAAAAAATAGTTATTTTTTCATGTTTTCAGGTATTGGAACAGGTTGCCCAGAGAATTTGTGCAGTCTATCTCCATTCTTGGAAGTTTTAAGACCTGGCTGGATAAAGCCCTCAGTAACCTGGTCTGTCCTCACAGTTGACCTTGCTTTGAGCAGGAGGTTGGACTGAATGACCTCCTGAGGTCTTTTCCAAACTGAATTCTCCTATGCCTCTATGTTCTATTATATAAAAACCCCAAATAAGCAGGATTATCCCCCAAGATTTCAGTGCTTCTTCATCTTGTTACCAACTTGCATATCCCAGAGATTAGCTTCACGATATACATGTATATGAACTAAAAGGCAAAAGGAAAAAGATGGCGCAAACAGGAAAAAAAGAAGAAATATTTCCTCTTTTTCCATTCAAAACACCGCTCATTCAGAAGTCTCCTTCTGCCCTGCCAGTAAACAGCTCACAGTGAAAACAAAAGCCTTCATAATTTGATGCAGAATAAAATATTACACTTTCTCATAATGAAAGTTGGATCTATGACCCTGAGAAGGATTACACACCACAGATGTTTCAATCATAGAACAGTTACATGATTTCATGCCACACTACTCTGTAAATGAAGTAGGCAACAATATCCCAGATTTCTCATTTGTTCCATTGTTCCACTGTTCCATTAAGATGGCCAATAACTACAAGACAGCCTTCAGCATAATATATGAAAAACAGCTTAGCTGTAGTCTGGTGTACTATTTTATAGACAGTGTAGAAGGCTGTGTGAGCTCAGTTTAAATGCCACATCCACGCTGGTCGGTTGTGAGACTTTCAAAAATACCTTGCTTTTTTCACGTTTTTCCTCCCTAAGTAATTGCTAATTTATAGTTGCACCTCTATGAAGACTGGCCAGATAAAATATTTTTACATACCATTTACACTACTGATAAGCAATAGATTATACATATAAATCCAAATATGATTGCTGAATAGACTGTTTGTCTCGGCCTCAGTAATTTATGGGGAACATCACTCTTATCCAACAGAACATCAAAGTGAAAATGTGCAAATTAGCTTCGTAGATGGTGTTTGAAATGAAGCACATTGAGTTCTAACATACCAAACTTCTAGACACTGGATGGCCAAGAGCATCCTGAATTCAACCACGTGTCACCTATCTATTTATGGCAGCAAATTTCTTTTAAAGATGTATACACATACACACAAATGTATGTACAAACATACATATGTAATTTATATGAGGGTATGCAGGTATATAGACCATAGAACATCCTGCAGAATCACCCAAATCACTGGAGCTGTGACACTGCAAAAGGTGTCAGGAGATCCCTGTAGCATAAGTACCATATACTCTGGCATACCCTTTTTCCAAGTGCTCTCCAGCGACCAAATGATGCAAAGATTCCTTCCTGAGGGGTCTCATCTCCTTGGACTGTGGAGATGTACTTAAAACTGAAGGCTTCTGCACACAGGGAGGAAGCATTTGACCTGTTGGCAGGGGGGAGATATTTTGAACACAACAGAACCGAGTGACGCCAATACTTACTTGGCAGGCATTATAAATCAACTGGTGTTCCAATTTTTTGATCCCTAGAATCTGCTGAAACATTTCATAAAGCTGTTCCTTGCTCAGAATCAGCTCCGATACAGCACTTAAGGCCATTCTATTCGGCTGTTTGCAAAAGTCCTCTTCTCCCCTGTATATGGCATCGTATTTGGCTAGCCAAGAACTTAACACTGTCTCTTTGCTTAATCCATCGATTTCCGGCAAACTTCGGACCCTCTTTTCTATGTTTTTCTTAAAAACATCTCTAAAGTCATTTGCAGAACATCCTCCACTGTGGACCATTCTTGCAACCCGGTCACTCTTGAGAAATACCTTTTAAAATAAAAGAAGAGAAAAAAGAAACAGAAAAAGTTAGGCATGGACACAAACACAAAACAATCCCTTATAAAGGGATTACAAGCTAATATTTTGCTTCTATGTAAGATGGCTTTATTATATAGAAGAGTTACACAGGTCAAGTTTGCTATATTTTTCATACAGAAACAAGTGACCATGTTGAAAAAGTAAGTTTCTGCATTGAACAAGTACTTAAACTAAGTAGCTTTTAAAGTATTTATGCATAAATTTACAATAGCTAAGTTAGAATGAAATTTGAATTAACAGCAGTTAATTTAAAACTTACCTACAAGATTTAATTAATCTTTCCTCCACCACACAAGTCTAAAGTTACTTGCAAGTAACTCATGGATAAGCTACACTGTCTCAAAACTTGGGAGTATAATTTAAAATATAATCTTTAAGCCAGCCAAGAATCTCATGGAAGATAAGACAGAAATGCAGGAAAAAAAAATGCTAGAGAAATACTACGATCAATATTAACAATAGAGGGAAGAAAGACTCAAAGATACAGAACTGGTTCTACTACTGTAGATACAATACTGGAGACACAATATGGGATTCTCTGTGTAAAAAAACTCAAACAAAAACCAACATAAAAACCCACCCCCAAGTACACATACTCTAGGATATGACAAAGCAAATTACAACAACAAACCAATTAAATCAGCATCAGCATTCTGTAAGAGCTTTTCATTGTTCAAGGATGGTTGCATTCATCTTTTCTTCTAACACAGGCCTTGGCAAGGTTGATCTTTCCAGCCACTGTGCGTGGCCAGCTCATTTCTACTAGCAAGCCTCATGAAACTGTTCCTCTACAAAATGCAACCAACAAAAAGATGACCACTGCAGTATGCTCAGCCATGTAAACAACGATGCCTGCCTTGGACATGGGATAAACCGCATCATGCCATTGAACGGGTAACTCAGGGAGAACCACCTGGCTTCCCACAGCAGAGGGAGATGGGTCGAGGCACTCCACCCTGCAAGGCTTGGCTGCTGGGGGACTGCTTGGGTGCCACACCAACACCCCAAGCACAGCTGAAATGCAAAGAACAGATGTGGTACCACGTAGTCTAAACAGATTTCCTATCCATCACCTTTCTGACTCTTTGCTCTCTTCGATCAGCTACAATGAAGTGGAAGATGAGTTAACTATGCATTTTCAGATAATCATTTTAGTCATCAAGAGCTATGAAAATGCAATGAATGGAGATGACAGCACAGTAGAGCTCTGACTACATATGCTATCACATGTTGGAAGACGGTGCACCTAACAACCAACCTAAAATATTACTGTGCTTCATTTGGAAAATACAAAACAGAGCAGTAGGAGAGGAGCTAAAAAGCTGAGCAGAGGGGAGTGCACAGGTGGAAACAGATCAAGAAAAACATATTCTAAAAGTTCCAGTGCTTCTTGATGCATGTTTCCCTGTAGCATATTTTAAAATGCAGTTACTTACAAAATATATCTTTCAACAGATGTCCTAATTGATATTGTACAGAAGGCTGCAGATTAAGCCTAAAAGTACTTGCCCAAACAGATTATTCAAAAAAACCATCACCAATATCTGCTAATCATATTTTATGCTCTAACTGTACCACGATAGATTTCCTTTTTTGGAAACATAAGTATCTAAGGTTAAATTCTTATTCATAAAGGGATCTGATATGGTTACTGTCAATTAATGCTGATATTAATTTCCTAAAAATGCTACACAAATATTGAATCTCATTTCAAAACAAATAATAATCAGAAATTCCACTCAGCAATAAAACTTATCAGCACAAACAGGTACAAGGATATTAAGGCTTTCCTTGTTCTAACAGTCTGCAATTACAATTGATTCATTTCTCCAACAGCTTCACTGGAAAGCAAATAGAAAAAAAAATATTTAAAAAAGATGACTTCAAACTAACTTCAGCTACTTTGTATTGTTCATAAACAGCATTAAATCTTCCATCACATTAGTTTGCATAGCCAATGAGAGAAAGCAGATGCAGAAGAAAGAATGAAATTAAGAATATTTATAGGCTCTTCCTCCCAAATATCTCATGTTTGTCCAAGACTACATGACCCTACGTATTGCTAATATAACTGGATCAATGTAATTAAAAAAAAAAAAAAAAATCTGCAAAACACACACTGTAAGATCATCAGAATATCATTCACCTTTCATTACCTTCTTTCAGTCATATTATTCAAAACCATTAATCCAGAATGCAGGGGTTGAAGAGCTGCCAGCACTTCCCTTGACTTATGAAGCAGACTAATTAAAAATTTATTTCTGATTTTGAAGTGGATTTTCTAGGAGACTGCAGGAAAAGTCTGTTCCATTTTTTCAATACTTACCTGTGGAAGGGGAGTACTGTTCTAACACTTGGTGCCTGCAACATTGACAAAATGATGGCGTGTTCATGTTGGGCAAAACAAATCTTTATATAAGTATATGCAAATACAAAATATAATTTGCATGTATCCCTGACCTTAAAATGTTCCCTTCCAAAGTGTTTCAGGTCACAGACTGTATTTTTATTAAATATTCAAAAATTATTCCAAGATAATTCTTTTGCAAAAGATATGGTGGATATTAAAGGAAATTACTCAAAATATAAACCCAAGGTGTGAATAATTGACTACAAAAAGTACATGGTTCTGAAAAGGAAACCATTGGACCTAAATCTCTTATTGTACTACTCCTTTTTGAGCGGCAGTTTACCAAAATTTTTCCTGAGTGAAAAAAATGTAACATCATCTTTAAAATGAACTACATGTATTTGAGATAATTAAAAAATAATAACAACATTTGAACAGAAAGATTCCATTTGTAAGACTTTGTTTGCAACAGAAAACCATAAAAGAATGGAAATTCAGTTAGGAGTGTACCATATTTGACACAGTAAGATGCATTAAAAAGCTATTAAATGTCTCATCATTCTTGTTCCTGAAAGACATATGGTACGCTTCATGTTAAATTCAAAATCTTTTGCTTCAGTTATATTTCTTGAGATTTGTCTCCTCGGTTTCAAAGCTTTTCTGAGCTGTTTTATGGCTGCTTTTTTTTTTTTTTTTTTTTTTTTTTTTTTTTTTAAATTCTAAATAGAAGTTTATGGGAATTGCTACTATATGGAGAATGGTATGCCACCAGTTTCATGCCAATAGAGCTATTGTTTCCACCACTGTTCCAGAAAGCCCGTCTGTCTGAGTATCTGTGGGTCCAGAGTCTAGGCTAGGACTGAGGACTGCGATACGTACATGCTTTACAACACTGGTGGTACTTTCTTGGGAGCATTCATTTTTACAATGAAATATATAAACTTTTATAGTAGTCTTAACATAGTTCGCCACTTTTTCTTCAACGTGGATTATATGCGCAGCCCAATCATCCCCATTAGGGAAAATATTTGTGTTGATATCTATCTTTAAAGCAAAATACTAATTAAGTACATTCACTAAATTGTTGGCTCTTCTTCCCTTTATTCCTGTATTTGGATTGTCTGATCATTAGACTTAATTCTAGTTAAATAATAATTAAAAAACCTCCAGTGTTAAAATGTTATCTCAAGTTTCTCAGCACTAGGGGGGGACTGGAGAAAAAAAAAATATTAGAGGTTTGAATGTAAAATATAAAATACCAGAAAAAGTTATTGTGGGGACAAAGAAATCTATTCCTACAGGGAACTAGATTGGGCAGATCAGACATGATCGTTTGGAAATCCTCATATTATTTAGAAATAATTTGACAAGAGTCAAAGTTTTTAATGAAGTATTTCCTGTTTCTACCAACGTTTTCTGGACTTCCTTAAAGAAATCCTAGGGCAATGCTCTTTGTTAGTCGGCATTTGAACTTTTAGTATCATTGCTGGTTTCTTAAATCTAAGTCAACATCAGCTCTTCATGTTACCCGCTGCTAACAAACCATCAAACACCAAAAAACCCTCACTCTATTAACACATGCAATGCATTCAGGAAAAAACAGATAGTTAAAAGACAGGTTTTGATCAGCCCAAAATATCCATGTTGAGGAACTTTTTCAATTCATATTATTTAGAGCCCTTCTAAATACCCTTGGACTGAGCCATACCTACAGTCTTTGATGGATAAAGTTCTCCTCATACCATAACCAAAGATGATCAGGTAAAGAATTTAAAAACAAAAAAAACCAAAAACCAAACCAAAACAAAATCCTAAATTTCTTCTTCCCTTATAATTACAGTAACAATTATCATTTGCATCTATCTACTGAAGTATGGTTTAAATTCACTTTTTATCCAATTCTTATACATATGCAATTTCATCTGTTGCAAATGCTAGTAAAAAGCTTAATTCAGAATAATCTTTAGCACTAGATAGTTACATTAAAAGTATATTTCTGTTTAGAGATGAAAAATCATCCTTTAGCAGTGCCTACAACTTGAGAAAATATTGGAAATATTAAACAAAGAACTGCTTTTACATCTTCTAGCACATACCCCTTGAATAATATTTCTATTTATCAAACATCACACTGAATGTAACTAATTATATATACAGGCAACACAAATATGATAATCTTATTCTCTACTGTAAAGCTCAGAAAAAAACATAAGCAACATGCAAAAGAGTTTGCATAAACTCAACGGTAGATAACCTTTGCCTTTTCTTTGCAAATGGATTAAATATGAGGTCCATTTGGCCATGCATTACAAATGGCCTATATGTGTTTTCTTTCATTTGAAAGACACATACTGATGGAGTTTTCTATTAAGGTCACCTTTTTAGCCAGTTTGGAAGGAAAAACACAACACAATAGTTATAAATCTATAATGTGTCCTGGTTTCAGCTGGGATAGAGTTAATTTTTTTCCTAGTAGTTGGTATAGTGCTATGTTTTGGATTTAGTATGAGAATAATGTTGATAACACACTGATGTTTTTAGTTGTTGCTAAGTAGTCTACTAGTCAAGGACTTTTCAGCTTCCCATGCTCTGCCAGGTGCACAAGAAGCTGGGAGGGAGCATAGCCAGGACAGCTGACCCAAACTGGCCAACGGGGTATTCCATACCATGTGACGTCATGCTCAGTATATAAAGCTGGGGGAAGAAGAAGGAAGGGGGGGACGTCTGGAGTGATGGCGTTTGTCCTCCCAAGTAACCGTTACGCGTGATGGAGCCCTGCTTTCCTGGAGATGGCTGAACACCTGCCTGCCGATGGGAAGTAGTGAATGAATTCCTTGCTTTGCTTTGCTTGCATGCACGGCTTTTGCTTTACCTATTAAACTGTCTTTATCTCAACCCATGAGTTTTCTCACTTTTACCCTTCTGATTCTATCCCCCATCCCACCGTGGGAGGAGTGAGCGAGCGGCTGTGTGGTGYTTAGTTACTGGCTGGGGTTAAACCACAACAAATGTTTCTACCAGTTTGTATAAGTGGTGTTATTAATAAAAAATAACATTTTGTAATTCTGCTACACATACCAGTAAAGCAGGACCTTTCAGTTACTTGCTTATATATCAGTTCTAGCAGAGCCTGACTCAGCTCTAGGCACAGCACCAACTGGCAACACACTAAGCTTGCACTGACCAAATTATTTTACAAGCTCTTTTATTCTCTGGCAGAAAACTTTGCAAAAGGGTTTGATAAAGAGAAAATTTATGATCTAAGCCCCCCCCCCCTTTTTAAACAAAGGATTGCAAAAAAAAGCAAACAAAAAAAAGTGTGCTTTAAACAGTATGTTACCTCAAAAGGGAAAAATATATATACATTAGGATTTTTAACCAAAATCTCACTTTCATACTAACATTCTCTTCCAAAGTAAAACACAGAAAGTAACCCCCCCCATATTTTTAATTGCAAAAATGTTGTGTCTACAATACAAATCCCTTGCAGAACACCACTGGCATCTGTGGTATATCCAGTGCTATAAAATAAAAATCCTTGGGTTTGTAGGTAATAATTTATAACAGAACACTTTTTTCAACATAAAATTGCCTTCTTATTAACCATGTGAAAACTGAAATTTTAGTTTCAGGGAATATAAGTGTGTGTGTATATATATATATAAATATGCATAYGTGTCTATGTAATGCATGTGTGTATACACACACACAGAGAAAAGCATTGCAGTCAGTCATGTTCATCCATTATCCATTCTAGAGACAAACTGAATTCAGCTATGACTTATTGTTTCTTATGTTTTGAGTACGAGTTTTGTGTGGTAACATAGGATTTTGTCTACGCAAAATTTTGTTTGCTCTTTTAAAATTCAAAAGGGTACTGAGAAGGGCAGAAGGATCACAAGAATGATTTCTCAGTCTCTGAAAAGGAAACTCCTTACTCATCTGGCCCCTGTACACCTTCTAGTAGTGTGCCGACACGGCACCGACATTCTCCTCTTCATTAAGCAAAGCAGCACTGGGAACTTCATTTGCCACAAAAGCAGCTAGAGATTTTTCTTCATTTTTGACAGTCACTGCTGTTCCTCTAGCTTTGAGGAGATCACATTTACACTCTAGACACATCCTATGTCTTAACAGCCAGGGCTCAATGCATCTCTCATGGAAAAGATGGTTGCAGCTCAAAATGCACGCTACGTCTCTGGGACAGTAAACTTCTAGACATACTAGACTCATCTGAATCAGCTTCCATATCACCTTTCTTTACAACACATAGTTCAAGCTGCCTAATAGCTTTTTTCACTTCTGTTAAATTCTGGCATTACTGGATCCAAGCTCTTGGTATCCTGCATGTTCCAGCACAGTAACAGATGGAATAAAACACCACAGCCCTTATACACAGAGCGGGCCTCTAAATAATGGTTCACCCAGGAGCTGTGGTAGCTTCCTACTTCTATTGCTATGATTACTTGTATGCCATTCTGAATTAAGCCTAAAATGTCCTTGTCTTCCAGACTACCAATCACAGCTGTAACAGTATCCTCTGCACTGATGTAGACTGTAGGAAATGCTTCATTACCTACACGTGGACATTTATAAGTGATTGCACCAATTGCTGCAACTGATGCTGCACACTTTATTTTGCTTGTGAAAGTACACTGTCTCCTTCTAATTAGGAATATCCAGGTGTCTGTTTCTGTTGGCCTCCTGAAGCTTGCTAAGGAGCTGGAAGCACTGCAGTGTGGTCATTTGGGTAGCACCACCAATCCAGACACAGTCTTTAATGGTGAAGTTCTTCCTAAGGCTCCACCAGGTGCTGACTCCCACACTGCCCTCTTCCTAGCCTGGAACAAAATGCTTAGGCAAGCAACTCCCAGTCCATGGGCTTGTGATCAAAGCAGACAGGGCACCATCAAGACTGCAAAGGATAACCACTGGGAGGATTTGGCCTCTCTTCTCCAAGCCCCAGTCACATCCTGTTCATGAAGAAATACACTTTAACGGGATTTTTCCCAGTTGGAGCTTGCCACAGAGGCTCTGTCTGCTGGGAGCTGTGTTGCTTCACCGTATTACTGTCACCAGCGATGGCACTACTGCTTTTTAGCTGGTGGGATCCTCCTTGGGCAGGTGGGATACACTTCCCATTCCTGTGTTTTGTGGAACTGCCATGTCAATCTCCTGTGCTCAGTGCAGAGAAATAACACTCAAAAGATTTTGGTGAAGACCCACTGTCCCCAAGATAACGGCTGCCCCAATTTCATCTGCTTGTCATTGTTACTTACTATACAATACTTTAATCCCACAGTCATTGAATATCTATGCCCCCACATAAACCTTTAAAGTTTAGTTTAATCTCTCTTTGTCTCAGGAAAAAAAAAAAGAGCAAATTTCACTGTAAGGCATGTAAGGAAAGTTCAGCCTCTGACAACATCACACATTGCAGCTTTCAAGTGTTTCTAGAGCTTTCGAACCATATTCCACACATAAATTGTAAGTGTATTGCTATACGAGGGCTAAACACTGTCTCTCCTATACCGGCTCACAAAGACTGATGAGCCAGCTAGTTAGTTATCTAGATTCCCAATGTATTTATTCATGCCAATGTACTGCAACTGATGTTTGGAGCATCCTTAAAACACACTAATGTTAAAACTGAATTTTTTCGTGTAACTAAGAAAAAAGGTTGTCAGATAAGGCTTACAGATAGTTCTCTTTGGAGATCTTTTTCAGGAGAACCCTATCAACCAGACACGGATATACAACTACAGAGGGCAGCATTTTGTCCTTAAGGAATCATTCTTGTATTAAAGGGTATTTTTTTTCCACTTTAAGCTTGCTTGAAACAAAGCTAGGACTATATTAAGATTAATGGCAACTATGTCATATTGGAAATTGTCAAAATTAAAAAATATAAATGAATACAGGTAYCTCTTTGATAAAGACTGAACAAGGGCAAAAAGGACTTTGACAGAAGTCCAAGGAACACTCAAGTTTGTGAATGCTTTTCAGGTTTCTGACGTGCTTTTCTGATGTGTTCTCCACTTCAAGCTCCTGATGTGCTTCTTACAGTTACTAGAACTCTTGAGTTTATGACACACAGAATAGATTTTTAAAAATGGCCAGCAATTTTCAGGGCTAAATTGAGCTCTAAAATTTCTGCAAAAGACAATAATTCTCTTTCTAGGAACTAAAAGGAATTGAAATAAGTTTCTTACTTAAAAATTTGATGTGACGTGCATCATCATGCTGTGCTAGAAGCATTACCTGATGCAAAACAAAGCATAGGACATTTACTGTGTGATATTAAATAGCACCTTTGCTGCTACTGCAGCAGCTCCTCAAAGCCTCTCATACAAAAGCTCATTAGCAACTCCCACTGCAGTCAACAGCTCTCACCCACTTCTTAAGTCCTTCCTGTTCCACAGGAATAAAAATATTTCCCATTTCAGTCATTAGCGTGAGCAACGTTCTCTGGGACCAGCTCACACAGCCCTCAGTAGTTCTATCGTATTCTGAAACTGCACAATGCATTGCACCGAGACTTGGGGTTAGTTTGATGAAGGTGGAAAAAACTTCTGACAGTTTGGAGAACAGCTTCCACAACTACATATTTTAAGAACAAAGGCTTATGCCTAGTAGGAATTAGCATATATTATAACTAACACTGTTTGCTGCTATACCCTGGAGCTGCAGAAAAAAGCATTGTTTCAGATATGATGTTCTCACTGCAGTTAAGAGAGTCTGGAAAGAAATAAAAAAACACTCAAAAAATTATGAAGTTGATGTTTAGATTAGGTTTAGTCTGATCAACTAATCAGATTACAAGAACAAGATTGTTTTGGGTCAAAAATAAATAGCTCACGCAGTAGCTTCGTACATCTAATAGTACATGTTAATTATTTTTATGCTAGTTGAATAAAATTACTGCATTAGCCATTGAAACAGCATTTATATTCTAAGAAGAGACTAGTAGAGACCAATGCATTTTAATAACTACTTTTAATAACTATTGGCTGCCGAACATGAGTGGAAATTGAGCTACTTACTGAGATTTGCTCAGTATTTTGAAATCAGAAGTATTTCTTACGTTTTTAGAAAAAAAGGTATCTATAAGACCAGCTTGCAGGTCTTCTTCCTTCCTCATTCCCTTTCACCCCCTAGAAATATCCTCCAGGCACTATGTTGATTTTTTTTCAATGAAATTATCAGAGTTAAAGGGTCATTTTTCTTTATCTGTGTAAGTCTTCAAAACAGAGTCCTTACCTTCAGGTAAAAGCAAAAGATACTCAAATTTTAAGAGATCACACTAATAAACTCCTATTTCTCTATTTAAGTATTTCTGTCATGATTTTGTTAATCACAGGTTTCTTCTCCTAAAAGTATACTACACTGTACAGTTTTCCCTAATTCAGGGGGAAAAAAAAATGCTGAAATAAAAAAATCTTAAATTTTGGTTAACAGCAAGTTTTTCTGTTTGTTTTTAAAACCTCCTTAAAACACCACATTACATTAAGGTAAGAAAAGGCAATAAAATTTAAAGTAATAAACCATCATCGTCTGAAGAGGCATAATCTTAATTTAGTATTTTTCCTCTTTTTTTTTTTTTTTAATATCATGTCTACTACCCTTCTGGAGTATATTAAGCTACGATTTCTTCTTATCAAGAGTAATGGTTCAGAAACCATCACAAGTTGAAATCTTTAGAAGGTTTACTTTGTTTTCTTCAACTCTTTTGGGCAATATCATAGCTGCACATTGGACATTTCCCACAGCTTAGCAATCAGCTAGTTGGTAAAAAAACACCAAAACCCAAACTCTTGCAAATTAAAATGTGTGCTACTTCTCTAGGCTTACATGCTTGTAAGCATACTACACAACACTGTGCACTGGGATTTGTTTCTTTGCCTCCTTTATCAAATTGGCACAAGCAATTGCCCAAAGTCTTCACAAATTTCTGTTCCTGATGGCTACACATTTCACAAACTCATGTACTGCAATGTTCGTGCCTCGGGCACAAGAACAAACAGAGCTATAGTGACAATCACCATAAAAAATCCACCACAAAACTATTTCACCCTGAAGCAGTGTTTTCTTCTGGATTCATTTATTAAAGTTATCCAGACGCCCTTTTGGAACAAGCATATTTATCCTCCTTTCAAGGCTGACAATAGCAACAACAGTTTTTGCACCCTTGTGAGACATAGCAAGTTATATACTGTTGCCTATATGAGCATAGCTGTGGATTACTTTACTTTAGCAATAGCTCTACTTGCTACAGCCACTGCTGTCTTCTCTTTAAAAGTACAGTCTCCCCTTCCATCAAGCCCCAGAGTTCACTGGCTGGCTGAAGCATGTTGAGGGACTTTGTGCACCATGGTATTGGCCCTCAGGTGGCACCAGCACGCCGGAGGAGTTATTCTCCAAATATCACCTGGATGTACAACTCCAAAGTAGTCCAACTGCCCTCCCGAGTGACTTTGCTCACACAGGCAATGAATGTTTGCATGGTTCGAGATCTGTGCGGGCTGATCCACAGCCACATATTCAACACTGGCAGCCAGAAAGAGGCAAATCCTCTTCCCCAAAGATGAGGCTCGGGTACCTTCATGCTAGACTCTGCATGAGGGTAATTACAAGCAAGCAATTACAAAAATGACTTCTCGTCTTCCAGTTGTCTATGGCAGGGAGACATTAACTGATAAACAGGTAAAAGGACAGCAGAAATAGATCTGCACTTTTCAAAATGTTGTGATGCTTGGTTTGTTGAAACATAAGAAACTGTTAAAAGCTGTTAAAAGAAGTCTCAGTAATTCTGTGTTCAGTAATGGGACTGGAACATCTGACGTGCTGCTGGGGAGAAAGCACTGTTCCCTCTGCATATTGCTTTCCTCCTGGCTAGGATATTGTAAGTCTGCTGTAGACAATGCCATGAGGTCTGAAATCACACCTATATGGTCCACTCATCATTCCTATTTAACTGTGGAAATAAATGTGTAAACGTCACTGAAGACTGAGCAGTTTCTGTACAGGCCTAGGCTCTTCCATCCAACAGCTCTCTCCTGCTAAAAAAGCTGTATTATCTCTGTAGATGCTTCTCAAGACCTTCAGATATAGGAGAAAGAACAGACTGCACAGGGTGGATCTAGAATAAATCATTCAGTTCAACAGTTCCAAAACAGAAATGGTACTCCAGCTGTCAGCCTGCCCAGGGGAAGATGTTAATTACCATCATAGCAAGAGAAACCTAAACTCCATATGAGACATGAGATTTTTTCAACATCTTTCTTTTTAATGCCTTGACTGATACAGACCATAAGCACGAGTGAAAGTATTTTATACTGAACAACATGCAACCCCAAAGGGAGGGAGAAGAGTTTTATGCTTTGAAGCACACATTCGTTTGCTTGCAAGTTAAATGCAGGGGTTGTCTTGTCACCAAGCCAGACAAGTTACCAAAAACCTATTCTTATGCTATTTTCCCAGTTTATTCAAGACTTGGCAATTAAAGCAGACATGAAACTATTTCAGCATGGAGATACAAAGCAGAGGTTTTCCTTGACCACGTAAGGAACTTCTTCCTCCACTCTGTAAGGCTGCAGCATGCTCACTGTCCTCGGTTATATCCATTGCCATCTACTTGGCAAAGAAGTCATTTGCAAAGCCTCTTTTTGCCAAAGTGCATTTTCTTGGTTAGTAAAGTGAAATTCAGCAAGCATTGGGAGCTCATCAATACATTGCTTCCAGAGTTTCTTCCCTCTTTACAAAAGAGCTGAAAACTTGCTCCCTAGTACGCTGATTTTGSCTGACCAGAACTCCTCCCTTTGGGGACCAATGGAAAGCTCCAGGTGGTGAGAATTTCAAAGGGTCTATTTTAGCTACCATAAGCCAGAGAAAGGCTGTTAACTTGAACATGTAACACAGTGTGCCTTGGAGATATCACCGAAAAAAGGCTTACTCTCACTGCACTATTGGTTGCATTCATTTTCCAGCAAACAAATTCCAGAAGGAAGGTGTCTGACCCTGACTGAGGGAAGAAGGTGAAGGACAACAAAAGCAGCTAGAAATAATAAAGCAGAAAGAGGAAACTGAAGATTGAAAGAAACATACTTCAAAAAGGAAACTTATATACACAACAATAACAAGTAGCAAACACAGCCATGCCAAAAGGATTAGAAAAAAACATTTACTTAGCATACTTATTTATTTCACAATCACAGATAATGATTAGTTTATGCATAACTACCTCCTTTGGTACCTGCAAACTTGAGAAAAACACACAGCTGTTCAAAATCAATAGCCCATATTTCCATTTGCCTTGCTAAGGAACTCCTCAATTTGCTGACTTTTTAGTGTTGTACAAAACCCAACAAAACCCAGCACTTTATCTCTTACGATAGTGTTTATCTCTTAGGATACAATCTTTCTAAATACAAGATCCGACTTCTTGCATTAACTTTGAGGAAAAGTGAAGTAAATGGGCAATACAATAAGGAAGGGAAAACAGTCCTTCACTTCACTGAATTCTCCTCTAGAGTCACTTGTGGTTCTAATTTTTATTCCACTTGACTGAAAAGTGGAAGTTATGTAAGTGACAGTTTTCATCATTGGTATTGCACTGGGCTCATTTTGTCAGAGATGAAAAGAATTGGCTATTTCATTTCCCTATTATCATTAATGTTCTCCTGCATTAACCATTTTCACCAAAGTATGGATTAATAGCTTTTAGTTTGAACGAACATACTACTATATCTCTATTTTTAAACATAATACCAGGCAGCCTATAGTCAGAGTAGCTCTGCTGAGGTCCTTTCGGTCCCTATTCCCCACCACTGACCTAAATACTTTCCTTTAAAATGAGAAAGACACTGTTTCAGAATATATTTTTTTACTCATCAATATCACTTTTTCATTTCCAATTTATATATTCTTCCAGTGCAGGTGAATGCTCAAAAAGCACATAAGCAAATAGAAATTGGGCTGAAGTCACCTGAAACGTCATCACATAAGATTATTTTTTTTCTGTCTCTGTTTTAGCAACCGAAAAAGTGTCAGCAAACTGACAATTTAAGCAATTAACCTGCCACTTTCTTTCCCTGTACTATTTAGTTTTGTTGGTTTATTTTTTGGTGGGGTGGAAGGGGTGCTGTTCRGTGGGGAGAAATATTAAAGCATTGAGTTCACTCTGTGGTCTAAGGAAACTGGAAAAGAATTGACACACCATGAATACTGCAAAACTTGGATAGTCACTGGAAAACAAAGGCAAGAGTAGACCCTCTTACGCCTTGCAAGGCTTGTTGATGATGTCTCATCTTTTAATATAGCATCTTTCTCTTACTATGATCCCCAGGATTTAAGGAAGCAACATATACATGGGAAAACTCAGCCCCTTTCCATCTATGGAAAAAACTTCTTTTGCATCCCATGAAGGGTGACATCGTTTTAACAGTATTTTTGAGAATTGGGGATTTTGAGAATCTGTAGCGTGCAGAAGTGGCAGAGAGAAAGATCTCTGAGAAAGAACCACAGCTTTGTAATTTCCATCTCTAAACCAAAAAGAAAGGCTGTCTGCACCTGTCATCTCCTGTATGACCCAATAGCTGCTAGGATAATCCACTACAATTGTTTAAAAAATAATCCCATCATCACTACAGTGATGGAAGTAAGAACAAATAGGCTGAACAGGAGAAAAGAAGGTAAAAACTGCTGTAGACATTAAGAGCTGTATGACTGGAGACAAGTAAATAAGAAATGCAAACCAGAAGATTAAAAGAATAAAACACCATCTAGTTCATAACTTAGCAATGTCTAAACCCTTAGCAAAGAGGAAAATGAAGTCTTAGTATTGTATCTCCATCTGTATTTACATATTAAGAGAAAGGAACCATTCAGAGGAGAATAAAGATAAACAGTCCTACAACCCATGTTTAGCTATGCAACTCACMCATTTTAGACCCCTTTCCATGTGCTGGGAAAGGGCATACTCATCCAGAGGACAACTCAGAGCACTTAACGCAGGCTCTGCTCTGAAGCACTCCCTGGAGGAACCTCTCCCTCCACAATGAGGACAGAGAAACTCACAAAGATTAATTGTCCAGACTGTTCTACAAAGCATCTCAAGGCAAGTGGTGTGAATGCTTTCCGAAAGTTTCTAAACTGGCCAAACAGAAGACTTCAAATGATTTTGGGAGAAAAAGGATGGAACAACACAGTCAAGTTTAAGTGCAAGCTGATGTGATAGATAATACTTGCTTCGTGATGACAACATATTTGGTGTTATAGAAATTGCCTCCTTGCCCCCCCAAAAGACAATCTGTACTTCAAAGTGTTTCTGTTTTAAGAGGAAGACATGAATAACAGAAAATGAGTGAAAATGCAGGCAGGGACAATGCATCATGAAAATGGGAGTGCTTGGGGAATTGTTTGCTTTGTTTTTACACTTAAAAAGCATTATTATTTGTCTGGACATTTCCCTTACAGCAATACCATCTCATCACTCATTATAATGCATTTCTGTTCTGGAAAGTGGTACAAAGGTTATACAGAGCTGTTAAGACACCAAGTCATTGGCATGTAGGATTTAGCTGTTAACTGTAGTCTTACAAATATTTTTATTCCAATACAACTTTTTTAAAAAGTCAGCCTTTATCATAAATCCATTCCCTTCTCTCCCCCATTATAAAGTGTAATCTTTGTGTGTCAGAAAACAACGATACATTTTCCGTGATTAATTTTTCACAAGGGTGATCAATTCATGGTGTTGGTAGAAAAGCTATAATACACATAAAAGCTTCAAAATGCATTCTGAATCTTAAATCCTTCTTTAGATTTAATAATCACCCAGCTGGCTACACTTCAGACAGCAATGCTTCAATGGGAAGATTAATGAACATTTGGTCTGCAGTTTAATCCCTCTAGATTTTAGCATGCAAAGTGCAAACTTTTATAAATTAGGCTATTTTTATGCATTCCAATTATATGTCAAGGTCCAAATAGCTTTAATGGTAATTTTGAGGCTTCTTAGTCATAGTTTTCTCTCTCTTTAGTGTACTTAAGTTTTTGAAAATACTAATTCACTCCACTACAGTATTCTCTAGAACATTTTAAAGATTACTTTTCAATATATCATCCCAAGTCAGAAACACCTTCAATTTCTTATTTATTTATTTTATAGAATCATCGGTTATTTTGCCTTGCTAGCAGTATATTCTATGGCAAGGATTCAACTGAGCAAACAATTTAAGACACAAAAGTGAACAGTAACTTCCCTACAGCCACACCAGCCAGTTACTGCCTCTACCTTTTACACCAGCAATTGCTACCCGCCAAGCTCCCGCCGCCCCTGACCTCTGTGGTGCCCATACTGTTCAGATATTGCATAAAGTCCAAAAGGATGCTACAGTTGATGTAAGAAAATCTGCACCCAGGTTGGGGCAACAGGGAAGACATTGTCCACACGGCTTTGCCCTCCTCCCTCAGCATTTCCACACCAATGCCTTCCCTTTTCTGTGCTTCTGGAGGGAGATGCTGATAATAGCAGAACAACCTATGAAACTTCATTTGCAGTTAATGGGGTAGTCTGAAATGATTACAGTCAGAGGAACCTCTTTCTTAGAGATAACTTGGGTTGTTTGCCAAGGGATAAAACCTAGTTACCAATCCAGTGTATTTCAAGATCCTGCAGACAGTTTTGTTGGACAATTACGCATAGAAGCAGAAGAAAAAAAAAAAAAATCTTCATAGAGCTCTTATAATTGAGCCCCGCCTCTAACCCCTCCAAAAACGCCAAAGCCCAGAACCTTTTTGCTTCACAGTTCCCAGCAATGAGTACGGGGTAGAGAACTGAGGGTGGAAAAAGAAAGGAAAACCACCACCACCATGATGTTGAAAAGTTTTCCTTCTCCAGTTTGCTCCTAGTCTGGTTTCAAATTTTGCAATAACAAGACTTCATCTCTTTCTCTTTTCTCCAATTATGGGCACTGGTTTCAATAAACTAGAAAGATACAGGAAGGTATGCTTATTTTTTTAGCTTTTTCTTTTAAATGCCAGTAGTAACTATACAGATATTAAAAAATATTTTCAAGCTAAGCCAGTCAAGAGCTTTGGCAAGAAATGCAAATGGTATAAAAGTCAAATGTAATAAGCACACAAACATTACCCTCCTGCTGTAAAAACAGTGCTACTTACGCCAAGATAAGGCTTAAGTTATTTGGTTATTGTGACTAGCCTATTAGTCAACATACGAATGCATTTTTAATGCGCGCATCTCTTGTCACCTCTAAGGCTAAATCCTAAACACTGCAAAACCAAAGTCCGATCACAAATTCTTCTCATTTTAGTTTTTGTTTTGTTATTCCACTCAATTTCTAGTCATAATTCCACTAAAGCGTAAGATTTTTCATTTTTATTACAGCTTCTTCTAGACCATTCTGAAAACATACTTCCTGCTTACTCATCTACGAAGCAGACTTGCACTGATCTAAGTACTTTTTACAAAAAAGGTAACTCAATTCTGTGTCAGGCTATTTGGAAACATTTGCACTATTCGTCTGCCAACTTCTGAAACACATTACTCATATCAAGAGCCTTCTGCCATCTTCAAACACAGATTTTCTAATTTGATGCTCTGAAAAGCCCAGAATAATCCCTCAAGGTTTTTTATTTTAATCATAAATTTTATGACAGCCAGAAACAACCTCCTATCATGGCCACTTCTACAAATGATTGTACCTTCCAAAACACATTACAAACAGATTAATTTACTGTGGAATTTGCATACATATCTTAATCACTATTTAAGTAATGAAAAAAATCAGTTAGTAAAAAAGCAATAGCCATGTATTTAGAATTTATATTGTTGGTGTTGCAGAACTAATGCTTCCACTCAGTAAAACAATTCAGATTATCTCACCCTTACACTAAGAATTGAGCCCATAAATCATGAAACAGGCAAAAGGCTGGTGAATTTGAACAGGTAAGGGATAAAGATTAAGAGAAGGAACAAAACTATAACAGGAGGCAGCCTATTAGAAGGTAAGTCTAATATTTGCTGCAGCCACAAAGTACATAGCTGCCCAACAAGAGAAAAAAGTGAACTCTCTACTGCCAAGTCAAGGAGGTAAGAGTTTTTACAAGATTGTTAGACACAAACTGCAAAACCCAGCACATTGGAATACAGCTGCGTAGCAGCGCTGCCATGTCCCAGAGCACGTGCTGGTGGAGCACCCACAACTAGGAAGACACATGCATCTACAACAATGCATGCAAGCTACAGCAAATACAAGAAAGCTGCCTCGGCATTACCTGGAGCTGCCCTCGTTCTCCTCGCTCAGCGCATCCAACTGGTTTTGGCAGGTACTTCTTCACATGCTGAGCCAAGTTCAACATCTTTAACTTCCAAGATAATATATATTTTGGCAGGTTGCATTTGGAATCTGTCTGCATTAAATTATACCAAAAATCTTGGAGCTTCCAGGCACAGAGCAAGGTGCAGCATCACTCTTTTAATCAGGCAGCAATTAAAGCTGCAATGTCGTCAAGCAAGAGACTGGCAGTGAAATGATCATAGAGGCAGCTCATAAACACATTGTCAAAAGGGATGAAATCTTCACTGTCACTCTCAGCCTTTGATCTTTTGAGATGCAAAGGATAACTGACACCAAAATAAAACAACATCCAGCTGAGCAGCCGCTGCTAGGTTTGAACAAACCCTAAATTGAAACTTCAGCAAAGGCAGTTGTCTTAGTGTCAGCAACAGAAACAGATTTATATTGAAGTTTGACCAGATCTTGGCTTTAAATTGAATAGATTCATGATAGCTTTCCAGCAATTCTTCCCTGTACTTAATTAAAAACAAGATGCTACTTTTATAACAGCTGCCTTTACCTATGCCATTTAAGACTCTATACCAACTTTGTCCCACCTTCAGTTTAAATTGAACACATGAGAAAATATCAAAGCTTCCAAATTCTAAAGCTATGTTTTATAAAAAATTTTGAGATAGTAATCTAGGAGAAGGAAACTTTGAATATGAAGAACTCAGATCCACTGGGTAATCCAGATAAAACAGTCCTTGAACTCAAAACTTTATCTCCTGTCCAGCAGCCCTATAAGGTAAAACAAAACCATGGGAAAAGGGGTCTATAGTCTAGAAACTTTCAATGGCTTCCTGGTCGCCAGGAAAGTCATTTTCCTCTTTATTGCTTGTTAGACTGGGTCTGCTCCCTGCTGGAAGATCCCTGAGAGATCTTCCATCCAGGAAGATGGAGCCTCCCCTCATCAGAGGTCTCCCCTGACCCGGCATGCAGCAGCCACTGAAACGCAGCTGGGTCCCTTTCTCTTGTCTACCCAGACACACTCAGACATAACCACTAAACTGAACAAAGACACCAGATGCATCCTCCACAACACYGTTTTCTTCATCAAAAACACTGTTTATGAAGAGTGCCCATTTATGAACACTATGCCCATCGAGTTATCTGGTAAGCAAGTCATAATGTGAGAAAAAAGATGGTTTTGTTATATGTTGTCAAATATTGCATGGTTCCAGTTCAGAAGTAGCTTAGCTAACCCCAGTTTGCTGGAACTTTCTAGATATTATTCTCGTATTCACTATGCTTCATCTAGTGGTTTTCTGTTTGTCTTTAATTTTAGAGTAAACCTGAGGCCGGGCTTCCATTCTGCAGCATTATTCAGAGAAGAAACAACTGAAGGATTGGAGAGAGCTTCAAAATAATCCATTATACTGAACAGACTTTAGTCTAAATGCTATATAAGCAATATGAATTTCTGATTCCAACACAACCGTAGAGAAGAAATCAGTATGTCATCAATCTAAAACGCAATGGAACTGAGTTATTGACTTTCTCGTGTTTTTAGGTGACATCTTCCGGTATTTCAATTAAGATCAGAGGACAGTAATTCAGTTTTTCTCATTTTATCCAGTTGGGAACTCTGGGAACATTGCAGAAAAAAAAGTTATATTTTCTAATCTATGCAAATAGGAGTAGGAAAGAAATGTACTATAGATATGTACCTCAAGCACACAGAAGTGGCTTCTCCCCTTCTCCCCTGACTTTTCCTTTTTCATTCCTGCAGGTGTTTAACTGTGTTCACTTCGTGTCTGTAAGAATCATGAGCTACACAGTAAATGGAGCACATAATATTAAAACTCTTTCACGTGTCAGAACAGAGTCATGATTATCCATATCTAACAGTGAAAAAGTGTGTGTGTRGGGAGGGGGGTTTGCCTTTTACGAAAAAAAGAAATTTGCTATCTCTGAGTGGACAAAGTTTTAGACCTCTGTTACAAAACACTGGTAAAAGGTGAAGAAGCACTGAATTGTTGTCCAATTATTTTCCAAAATAACGTTAAACTAAGAGTTCTTCTAGTGATCAAGTCTGAATTAGAATCATAGAATCATAGAATCATAGAATCATTAAGGTTGGAAAAGACCTCTAAGATCATCAAGTCCAACCGTCAACCCAACACCACCATGTCCACTAAACCATGTCCCTAAGTGCCTCATCTACACGTCTTTTAAATACTTCCAAGGATGGTGACTCCACCACTTCCCTGGGCAGCCTGTTCCAATGCTTAACCACTCTTTCA